>JAVLVB010000678.1:176205-258042 GCA_032876305.1 Orestias chungarensis | reverse complement strand
TATATATATATATATATATATATATATATATATATATATATATATATATATATATATATATATATATATATATATATATATATATACATGATTTCAAGATCACCTAATAATACAATTTTTCAAAGGATCACAGGAAAAACAAAACTTGGACTCTCCTGAAGCCTGTCAGCTTCACTGGCTAAAGATATGGAACTACACTTTTTGTTGCTCATCGGAAAAACATATCTTTGCGTTTTGAAAGGTTTCTGATCAGATTCCCACATTCATAATGTGGAAAATAAAGGAGTACCCCTTATCAATGTCATCATAAAATCAATACATCAGGAAGCAGTCAAGCAGTTGACCTCAGGCTAACCAGTTAATATCAGCTTGTAATTCTGGTGTTTCTCCGTGGAGACAAGAACGAGAAAAGGAGCGATGTGCTGCTCTAAATAAATAAAATAATAAAAAAATCAAAAACACTTCCACTAATCAGGTAATTCCAGACGTGAAGTTTTGCACTAATGGAAAGAGTAAGCCAAATGAAGCCACAAAGTGACTACGAACAGGATGCTGTTGATGGCAGCAAGAGAAGGAGGAGGAGGGGGGACTAGGAGAGTGCCAGATAGTGAGGTTCTTATTTTGAGAGGATTCTGCTAAACAAGATTTGCTGTTAAGTAGCTTTACTTGGTGGGCCCTTGACCAGAGAGCCAAGCGCATAAATCCTCACAACAAAATGGGTGTTTAACGGGAGAGGAACCATGTGGTCCAAATGCAAGCTTTGGTCCAGCGTAGGCAGCAGTGGTGTGAAAGTAAATGAACATCTACATATGAAGCCAACAACTATAACAATTCTGCAATATAGAAACAACAATATTCTATAAGCTTATTTTTAATGTTGCTTTTAAGATCTTTTAAGAGCTTTCTAAGATCTATATAATCTCTATATAATAAAAAAAGAGGTTCACTGATTGTTTTTGGGATACTTAACGGTAAATGTAAAAAAATTCAAATTGCCAGCTATTAAAGGACTCTGCAGTCTCCTCTACAGTTCATTAAAGACCAAGGCGTTACTAAAGGAGCTCCACAACTAAATCCAGAGTTATAGAAAGACCTGTTCATAACCAAAAATCAAAGGTGTGTTGAACAAAGCACAAAAAAAATAATATATGTATATATGCAGAACTAAAAGTCTCACAGTGGAGCAAAACGTTTCTGACCCACAGGATCTGCAAGACTGTTGGATTTTTTTATTTTAGGTTTTGTTCTAATAACTTCTTGACAGAATCTCTTCCGTTACACGTTTCTTCTTTCTGCTGCAAATGTGTGTCCTCTATAGAGCAACAACAAAAAAATGAAAAATCAAACCAGATGAAAGATGATAAGATATTTTCTTTCCATAAACAATGGCACACTTGATAGTGAACTATATCGAGCAGAACTGAGTATTTGAGTTCATGCAAATCAAGTAAATACTGTAGTTCCCAATGACCTATTGTAAGGATCATAAAGGCGACGCCTCTTAGATGCTAATCTAGCATTGCAACTTTAAGATTCAGTCACACTTTTAATGGATCTCCATCAAAGTTTGGGTTCAGGTGTTTGTATACAGAAGCGTTTATTCCCAGTGTGTCATAAATAACAAACCAAGGTGTTTGAGAGAGCAGATGTTGTGGAAGTTAGATCTTGTTTCTACAGAAAAATAAAACGAATGCATGCTTTTTTTGGAGAAAATTAAAACCTATTTTACTCTCACAAGTCTGACAAGGACTTATGAGGGTTGGACCTTGAAATGTTAAGACTAGAGAATGAACAAAGTAAACCTAAGGCGGTATGAGAAGCTTAAGAAGGAAAGAAGAAGAAGAAAAAACAAACAAAACATACAACACATTTTAAGTGTGCAGATTCAGGTTATTCTCCCATGGAGTTCTACAAGCCCTGATGGAAACAGTCTTTAGAGCCAGTACCAATAAAAAAACCCAGGAACACAACCGCTTGTTAAACAGATCATTTGTGAATACATCCTGAAGTTCCTTTGTCGATTAATGTTTATTATTCTTTCACAAAGAGAAATGCAGGTTTTGAGGTTGAGCTGGGCAATTATTGGATTTATGTTAATGTTGTTGTGTGTAGTGACATACCAGGAGCATCTATTTAAGAACAGAGATAAAAAAATAAGACTCAATTACAAAGATAGTTAACTAGGGTGATGTATCAAATACCTTAAGTATATATATGTTCCCTTAAAACAATGGATTTCTTTATGTATATCAGAAATTTAGTGGGACTGAAGTCAATTGGCGGTCTGATTAAAGTCAAAGCATTTGTTCCACGTGCAAAAATCACATCTAAACGGGAATGACTCAACTGCACGAAACCCTGCCTCGGAAGAAGAGCTGTGGGAAACTTGTACCTTGAAGAGCTGCAAACTGAACACCCCCGGCGGCAGCAAAGATTTGTTTCATTTGGGATGAATTAGCCGTAAAACTCTCCAAACAGGTAGGGGCAAGAGGGTAATGATGGCATTTGGATGTGAGGGTGAGGAGACTTTCGGTGTTAATAACAATGGTGCTCTTTGATATGAGTCTCATTAAGACTCAAAGCCATTATTATCATCACAGTGTCAAGGCTCCCTTTTATCTACCCACAGAAACAGGTTATTAGAAAGATTTGTTCCAGCGCGGGAGACTGTCTCCTGAGTCAGCTGTGTGACTCTCAGCAGCACCAGTGAGTGCTCTCATCCACTTCTTAATGCAAATTTAGAGAGAGGGCTTTGTTGTCCACAGCTTGTTGAAAGCACACTGTCTGGTGGTTTTCTGCAGAGATTGGTGTGTGTGTGTATATGTGTGTGTGTCATCGGACCTGAAAACTGAAAGAAAGAATGAACTATTGAAAGAATAAAGTAAGTGGAACATCTCCTGAAATTTCTATAAGGACATGTGATGGGGATGGCGTGGAGGACATGATGGAGTCGTGGACATCGTGCTTTGAAAAACTACTAAAATGCAAAGCAGTGAATAATGCTTGAAAATGCTCAAAACCCAATCCTCAAGAGCTTTCTACCATCCTCCAGCTTTTAGATGTGCCCCGTTTCAGCACGCCTAAATCAAATGATGGGCTCCTTACCTGGCCTTTGCAAAACTTAATGGCACTCCCGAAGAAGTCATTAAATAATCTGATTCAGCTGTGATTTGTTCAGCTAAATGTGTTCTCAAAATAGTCCAAGTCTTACCTTTAAAACAAAACTGTAAAACATAAAACTGTTAAATCAAACAGAAAGAAATGAACCAAAATGGTTACAGTGGCACACAAGGAGGGATTCTAGCCCCATGACTAAAACAGGTCTTACAATAAAATGGTCTATTTTCCTGGTTATACTGTGCACAAGGTCAAACTGCAGGTAAATGGTTAATTATATGGGAAAATATGTTAGGAGAATCTCTTGTGTTGACCCTACCACTAGGAGGTCTCTTTCTGTTTGTTTTTCAGTTGGGAACGTGCCGTCAGTGGCACGAGATGATGCACTCAGTGTGCTCATCCTAACCTATAAAGGCTGCTTCTGTCTGCTCTTTACTGCCTCTTCCTTTACTCAGCACACAATAAAATATGTTGGTTCTAAATATGTGAATAAAACAGAGACAAGCGACCTTCTACGGATACTAGCTAAACCTGGTAAAAAGCTCAAAATCTATTTGGCGGTATAGATGGAAAATAGGTCAGTCAGTAAGGAAGAAGCCCCTGCTACAAAGGAACCATACAATGTTAGATCACCGCTTTCACAAGGCCTCAGGAAGAAACGAGTCATATTACCTGGAGACAAATGTAATGAGAGTAAAGTTAAGGTGTTTGGCCAGAATAAGCAATATTGCAACTGTGGCGAAAAACAACAATATCCTAGATGTGCTGTACGGAGCTGTCAGCGTTATGTTGTGTGGGTGTTTCAGGAGGGACCGCCGCACTTCTGAAAACAGACGGAACCTTTCAGGACATCAGCCACGAATCAGGATCTTGAACACAACTGCATCTTCCAAACAGACGATGAATTCTGTCCTAATGGTGATTTAGTCACAATGTGTAAATATCACACCAGCTAATATCTTTGAGTGGCCGTCGCAAATCTCTGTGGAAGAGGTTTTTGCAAGCAAGAGGTCCATCAAACCTTAACAGAAACTTTGTTTTAGGACATATTTAAGAAATTACTAAAGAAAGTTCTGGAAAGACAAATAATCTATGTAAACAGTATTATATTTATTACCATGTTCTTCTCTATAGTCATCATTGCATGTTATTTGCTCACGCAGTGGATTTTTCTTCCTCTCCTGAACATAAAATGCTCGTCTGTCCTAGTTTTTTTTTTCTGGAAACTCAACTGAGATTTTGTGAAAATTACAGCGCAAACATGGGCAACTTTCCCTTTCTCAGTTTCTTTGTTTTTCTTCCCACTCTTTCTCACAGTTAGCAGTATGTGTATGTTACATTGCAGTACATGCGTATCTTCCCGCTCACGCACGTGCACGCTCACTCCCTCGTGCACCGCTCGGCTTGTCTCTCAGTCGCTCGGCCATCTGTTCACCTGTCCCCGGTTTCCCCTTCTGCCCCTCTCTATTGTGTTGCCAGGCTAAGACTCAGGCTGCGGGTCGCCAAGCCGCTCTCTGAATGGTTGTGGCTGCTCTTAAGCCACGCCCACATCTCCCACTCTGTCACCCTCCCTCCTTGTATTCCTACTGCTCTGGTTTGCCGTCTCGCCCACCCATCCATCCTGTTTTGCTTGCGTTCTATGAAACATGTCTGCTGATTTCTCTCTCTTCATCTTTCTGTCTTTCTCTCTTCTTTTCATGGGTCTCTCAAAATGTTTTCATAAAGGTTTTAGAAAAAAGTGCACAGTCTCTCACTTGTCCTTCTCTGTTTTCATGATAATTTTCAACTAACACTTTTTTTTTACTGCAAATAATTTAAAAAAATGGTTGTAAAAAATGCCTGTGACAGTTTACAGTAGAGGCGGTTTAAACTGGAATGAATATAATGCTCAGCACAATTTGGCACCCTGAACTGAAAATTATTTTTGCTTCTTCAACTAAAAATTCAATCAGCTTGTTGCATGAGTTGCTTTTATTTTTTCCATTAAAGTTTCAGGCAAAACATAAATTTGTAAAAGGACCTCCAGGATTTTTTTAAATACATTTTAAAGACAGTGCTAATATTAAAAAACTATGTTAAGAATTGAAGACAAGGTTTCCTGGAGAATTTGAGATTTCTGTCAATCTACACGAAAACAAAAGGAGTTGGAGAGCAAGTAAAGTCCCTGCTGTCTCTTTCAGGTCAAGGATGTCATTTAATGACAGAAACAAGTCACCCACACTCACACTGAGCCCCCTCCAGTCAGTCATTTGGGACATTATGTCCAACGTCTCAGCAATGGAATGTCTATTAAAGTCCTTATACGTCTATTATAAAACTCAGCAGTTATTATTTCTCATGCCACTAAGCTGCCAAGCATGGACAAGCAAATAAACTGTTATATCATGAGAGAAAAGCACAAAAGTAATTACTTCACAAAAGAGGCTAGTCTGAAACGTTCCAAAGTAGGGATGGATTTTGTTCATGAAAACCCAACAAACTAAATTAAGTTGTTTGGTTACCTTGTTTCAGTTTTAGACGCGAACAGAAATGTCTTTACTTAATGTACAAAAGTGGTCGGACACACTCAACTTTCTACCGTCCTCAGTCATCAAATCAGTGTTTTGGAGAAGATAAAATATTGGCATTTGTACACCAGGGACTCCCAGCAAGTTATAGATCCAGCGAATCCAGCAATGCAATTAAATGGTTGCAACATGTGCTCACTTTCTTTATAACCACTCATGATGCTTCTTGTAATTTCTGTGGTTAAATGCTATGATTTCATGAGACTGGTAGGATATTTACTAAAAATATTACAAAGCATCCTTCCCAATATTAATAATGCAAACACAAATAATGCAGAGATTGGCAATATATTACGCGACACTAATTTTTATCACTGCTTTGGGGATACATAGTGGTAATAATTAACATAAAAAGCCTTAAAAAGGCACAAAGAATGCATCCATAGACAATGCTTATAGCAGTGCACTCTAACTCCAGTCCTTGAGGGCCGGTGTCCGACAACTTTTAGATGTGTCCATGCCTCTACATGCCTGGCTCCTATAGGGTCTTTAGCAGAGCTCCGTAGAGATTGTTTGTGAGGCATTTCATTCAAGTGTGTAGGAGAAGGGACAGAAGACTAAAGGTTGCAAAAATACAGGCCAAAAAGGACTAGAGTTTAAGACTATTGGTTTTAGAGCAGGAGTCTCCAACCGTAGTTCTCAAGATCTACCGTCCTGCATTTATAGATGCATCTCTGCAAGAGTTAGGCAAAGGTCTGGTAACTAGCCATTCGGTTGATTCAGTTCTGTTAAAGCAGGGTTGCATCTAAAACCTGCAGGACAGTAGATCTCATGGTCCAGGGTTGGAGACGCCAGGTCTTGAGGTACGAATTTCTAGGGCAAAGAAACACTCAACTCACCTGTAGCTACATAAAGCAATAAAGGTATTTTTTACATTTTGTACCAAATGTGATGAGACATCAAATGGAATTTCATCTTTAACCTTTTTAAAACCTCCATGTAAATTTCCTGCTGTAGCACAAGCCAAAGGGGCTGTTTCAGGTTGAGATCAACACTGAGATTGTACAAAGAAATGATTGTCATGTTCGATAAACCAGCTTTTGATGATTTCAGGTCAGTGACACGGTTCATTATTCTACTAGAAATAGCAATCTGAAGATGAAGGGATGAATGTTACTAGGAATCCAATAAAATATCCCCCACGGTATTACACTACAAGCAGCAGCAGGAATAATTGATAAATGTATAATCGAACCATAATTTTAGGTTATTTGCAACAAAATCTGACCCTGCACCCTGAATGTTGCAGCTGAGACTTACTGAACTCGGCAACATTTGACCTCTGGTGTCAATCAGGTCCTTTCGCAGACAAGATTGCAAACAAAGCTCTGCTACATCTGGCAGAAACAATCATGCAACACTCAAACGTACAAATCTCTGTCCTGATGCTCAGTTTAAACCTTAGCAAATTACTTCAATCACATCTAAATGCCGTACTGCATTAAGTTGCTGCCCTTTGATTCACTGTGACTAATTTGTGTCAGCAAGCTATGGAAATCATAAAACACCAATTACAACAACTGACAAAAGTACAGCATAAACTGTACTTTTAAATATCAGTGTCACTTATTGTCATTGGGCTGGTAGCTCAGAATCAGAATAATTAGAGGTGTTGATTAAAATCGTTATTAAATGATTTAGGAGAAGTTTAAGAAAGAAAACCTATAGGCTCAGTGTGGCAGTTGGAAGTGACCCCTGACCTGGGAGGCCATGCATGTTTACAGGTGATTCAGTGACTCCATTAGTCCTACTTGAGAACTCAGAATATGATAAGGTTCCAGGTTGACAAAGCCATAACCTTTGACCTGTTCAGATAAAGCTCATGAATAACCAGGTGATAATATGGTCCAAAACTAATAAAACATTTAGTAAGTTACAAATTGTAAAGCTATCACAGCAGAATAAACCCCCAAAACAATTTACTACTTATTTAGGTTACAAGAAATGTGGCATTTTGAGGTATGTGAGGCTCCGCCCACTAACGCAAGTCCTCGGGTCCTGCAGCGAATCTCTTTGGTAGGATCTGTTTCGCTTGAGCTGGTTCTAGAAAAAAATAAAAGGCCATCCATCCTGTGACGCGCATCTTTGCTTTCTCTACTCGCCTATTCATCAGCACTCTTTCACCCTCTCGTCCACTCGTGTTCCCTCTGTCTCCAGCTCTCTTCGTTTCTTTGCCCTGATTGGGATCCGCAGTCAGACGAATTAATACGTTCCGACAGTAGAGACACACACACACACAATTCAAGCATGCGCGTTTCAGAGAGCCTCTGTCTGCATATGTACTGCCTCCCAAGCTTACACTTTAGTGAAGGAATGTTGAATGGTGAGCCCATACTTGCAAACACACTCACACACACACCCACACAAAGCAACATCAACGTAAAATAAAGTGCTCCTAAGCATTCAGGGACAAGCCGTGTGACATGCAGTCGGCACAAATGTGCAACTGCAAGTGTGCACGTAAGAGTGAGTGCCTGTTCCAGCGTGACTACATCCACACTTCATAATTTATACTCAAAAGCACTTGCTCAGAGAGATTCACAGAGGCAGAGCAGCAAATGGGCACACTTTGTGACTACCCAATTATCCCCTCGCTCTTCTCCTTCTTCTTCCTCCTTTCTCTGTCGCTCGCTGCGTCTCGGCTTGCTCTTCCACCGCCGATGTGAAACCAAGTGCAAGTGGAGATAATCCTTAATGATCATTGTATAATTCAGCCATTCCTTCACATCAGCTGCTCTGGTCTAATACGTTTCACTGACATATCTAACACTGAATAAATGTTTCACCAGTATGTGGTCTCAGCATTGGAATGTAAAAAGGGCTTCCTTATTACAAAACAATGAGAAAATCAGCCATTATCAGGAAACTGCTTTGACTGAGGAACTCTCCTTTGGACTTTGCAATATAAAGGTGATTTTTACATTCAACCTGCCAATTCAATCTGGCATACTTCCAAGAACAATCATGAGCTTTAACATGTAAGATGGTAACTTATTCAGACTCTCTTCAATTTGGTATGAACATACTAGGAGATCAACTCCTTCAAAGACTGGCATCTGTCTTGAATCTACGATCTGTTGATAGTCACAAGTCTGAATGACTTTGAATTATTTGAAAAACTTTTTTACTGAAAAAAAAAAGACTGAATATGCTTTTTGGATAATAGATTTTGTATGGCTTGGCTTTGAGATGTCCTTAGTTTCTAGTAATCTTACCCTTGGTTCCATTTACCATTCATAGGTCTGTAAATTGCACATGCTGATCTAGACGTGGAACACCACCTCCAGTTTAAGCTAATTTTTTTTTTTTTTTCTGTTAGAAACAGTTGATCAAATTGGGGATATACCTCACCTTACTTTTATTTCAAGCCATAGCGTTATAGTTAGACCTTTCCAACATAATTAGACAGCTTCTGCAAGCATTCAATAGCTAGCTTCAGTATGTGTCCTTGATTGTCTCCTTCACCAGATGTGCACCGACATTCACCTCTTTTATGCAGGTGTCCCTTTTGTCCCAGCTCTGCTTTTTTTTTTTTTTTTTTTACCTAAATTTTTTCATTGCTTTATTATGGAGGTAAAATTAGCTTGTTTCCCTTTACAAGCCTTTACAGTATTAGTATATAGCACTAGAAAGTAATAAAGTATGTAGAAAAAAAACAAAAAATCTCTGACAGGTTTATTTTATATTGATACTGGCAGGGGACCCTCCAGTCACTCAGTTCATTGTAAGGTATAAACATCACCCACTGGTTCACTGACGTCTTATTAATATTTTTTAAAACAACAGTGGTGCTCCAAGGCACAGAGGAAGAAGATATATTATTTTTTGTTGCCCACATAATAATGTTGGTGGCATAAGTAATGTCTTGACAAGGAATACCTTATTTTTGTTTGTTTTGGGAGGTTTTTAGACAAAAAAGTGCGTTGCTTTGTTGAATTTACCAAACAAGTTGATAAGTTGACTTTACATTTACGATAAGATCAACTAATAACCGAGGTGCCTAATTACACACTGCCCTGGACTGGAGTAGGGTTACCTGTGCAGCTTTAATGTGAGTTATGCTGCGTTCACACCGAAAGCGTCTGGAGCTCCAAGAGCGTCCAGTTTACCTGCAAAGTGTATGTAAACGCGCATCTAGGAGCGTCGAAAGGTCTACCGGCGTGTTACGCATGTCCAGAGCCTTTTGGGCGTTAGAGGCGTCCAGATCGTCAGACACGTTTTGAGCGTACATGGCGCCTAAGCGATCAAAAGAGTTGGGAAAATTGAACTTTCGCCGCTGGACGCTTGAGCGTCAACAAATCAATGTGACATGCTGACAAAGTTTCCAACGAGGAGGAATATTCGCACGTGATACTGGCGGATAGATTTATTATGGCTGTTTTCGCTACTTCGAGTGAGACGAAACTAGCATCGATATCGACAGCCTTCTCTTGCTTTTTTTATGAAATAAGGCCGGGCCACTCTCGCCATTGTACTAAAAAATTGTTAAAGAGACTGGAAGTTTGGCCGAAGAAAAGCAGATCTGGGGATGCTTGAGACGCGTCAAGCGTGTTTGAAGCGTCTGCCAAGTGCGCAAAATGTATATGCGTCCAAAGTCAAGCGTTTTAGACGCTCCAGAAGCGTTTAGGTTGAACGCAACTTTCGGACGTTAAGTATCACCTAGGTTCTGCTGCTAAAATTGCCCTTATTACTATAATGCCAGGAAGTAAAGGCATCAGCAGTAACCCGCCTGGGCTACAGAGAGAACGGTTGAGGTTGTGGGGTTTGGTTGAGGGGAAGTGGGAGAATAAAAGCCGGTACAGCAGGAAAACATCCATGTGGGACGCACACACGTACACAACAAAGAGCTTCACCAGGACTGAATATTGTATGAGGCATACTCAAGGGCCACTGCGGAGCGTGCGAGCAGAGAGTGAGAGGTGGACGTATTTGGCGGCACACACACACACACACACGTATTAATGAACACACACATAAAGAAAGAGACAGGGTGACACACTTGGAAACACCAACACATGTATGCACACAAACAGAACCAGTGGAGCTTGGGCTGATGTGGCCTTGGGCTGATGTGGCCCAGAGCTGCCCAACGCCCTGCCACAGTACACACACACACACACACACACACACACACACACACACACACACACACACACACACACACACACACACACACACACACTCCCTCTTGCATACACTTAAGAGCCATCTGCAGTTGAAGATACAGGCTACAGAAAGGCTTTACTGCTGACACTCTGGGACAGGGAGAAAAAGAAGGACAGGAGAAAGGGAGAAATTGTCGTGACCAAGTAAATCAGGAGATTAGGAGGGGGCGAGAAGTTGGGAGGGAGGGGGAAAAAAAAGACAGGAAGTGACTAAAAGACATAGAAAGAAAAAAAAAATTCCAAACTATAACACCAAAGTTTTACCTTCAACCCACTCAAAGGTAAAACTGCTTCGCTAACAGTTAACATGAGGTTTCAGCAGTTTTTGCAGTGGAGCTCTCTCGGATGACTTTCCCCTAGGATGCATTTAGTTTTGCCCTTAAAAGTGTCCAACAACATGTCCGTTACAGCAATGTAAAAGAGCTAGAGACAATCCCTCTGTTCTGTCTGATATTTTTACAGGCAAACAGCCCATATAGAGTCTCTGTCGCTATAAGGTGTTTATTAAGGAGAAAGATGAATTGATCATTTTTGGCATGAATCAAAGAATCTGCTTTATTTCAGGTATACTTCTTGACGATAATTTTTGTTGTTGTTATTATTAGTTTGAAAGAGTGTAGCACATCACATCGTTCAAAAAACACATTTACTGCTCAGTCTGCCTCCAGCACTAAATAGTTGATGGATGTGTTGTCACATGACTGACTGGCACATGTCAACCTACCACCTCATCTTATTCCCAAATACATGAAACTTTCAAGCACAAGCTATCTCAAAGCAGCAAATTATTCCAGCTGCTCTTAAATGTAATGTACATGGCAAAGAGGAGGGGACCAAACACTGATTAGCGTATTAAAAGGTCAAATAATACCTGAGCTATGGTCCCAAATTCTGGAGGAGTTAAAAACAACGCTTAATGAATGCAGACCAGGAGCAAAGAGGAGGAAAGAAGAATTTTAGACTTCTCCATGGATCATAATGGGCAAGGATTATATCCCCGACTCCTTGCCAACAACCTGTCATCCAGGACGTATCATCACTCCTGTGTGAACATCAAGCTGTTTTTTTGTCATGACTTTAATGTCAAATGACAAAAAAGTCTTCAGTCAGAGGTCTCATTGCTAGTCTGACTGCTACTGGAGATACCTTGTCCCAACAGAATTACTATTTTAAAATAATTTAATGATAGGATTATAATAATGATAATTACGCTTTGGTGATTAATTAAATCGCATAAAGTAATAAAAGACCATACAGACGGAGTTGCTGTACAGTTTGGCTTTAAATGGACTTCTCAGTGGAGTTCCTAAACTTTGAGCAGAGTAAGTGGAGCAATTTTCCCTGCTTGTTGATGTTCAGATAGTGCTTGTACTCCTGGCTGCAGCCCAAAGGGTGATTCAAATCTTCCTATGCAGTTCTAGGTCTAAATATTAGTTTTATATGAAAAAAGAGAAGAGAAATACGTATCCCATTCTGCATCGTTAAACATGAAACAGAATCAACAAGAAAAATATCATTTTTTTCTTGCTGCTTTTTTCTCAAAGCCAATTGTGGATTTAAAAGTGAGCTTCAT
Organism: Orestias chungarensis; assembly: GCA_032876305.1. Classification (NCBI taxonomy): domain Eukaryota; kingdom Metazoa; phylum Chordata; class Actinopteri; order Cyprinodontiformes; family Cyprinodontidae; genus Orestias; species Orestias chungarensis. The sequence continues at coordinate 245,620 of JAVLVB010000678.1, read as the reverse complement.
GTCAAGCTGGACCAAAGACAATAAAATAACAGTTAAACATGAGCCCGGCCAGCCTTAATGAACTGTACACAGCTTAATTAAGTCTAAATGTCGGTCTGGAGAGGGCTGGATTAGATTAGTTAAGATTAAATCTTAATGATCCCACTTGAGAATAAACAGAAGCAAGTGCTGGTAAAATACATAAGCAAATAATAATTATCCGGCATTCATATACAAACAAGAGGACGCATCAATAAATAAGAGTGTTTAAAAGAGTGTTGATTTAAGCACCCACAAGGACATACAAATGTTTGTGATGGAAAATCAGCTCGTCTAAGCGGCGCTTCTTCTTCGTGAAGTGATTTTAAAACTGATTAAGTTTCACAAAAACAAAATAAAACAACTCTTAACAACTTCCTCGAGAAACGGCAGCAAACCAGTGGGACAAAAGAATAAAACCAATAAAACCACTTCTCTCCGGGCGACACATTTTCAGTAGAGGTCACGTTGGTATAAAAAAATCCCTTTGGTTCAAGGGAAACTGTAGGAAATGTGAAAGCGCTGCTGTCGTAGACAAAAGGGATGCAGTCATTAAACTCGCTCCCACGTTTTACCTCGATGATGTCGGCATTGGTCCGGCTCTCGTGTGGCTCGTTGTACTCCGTGTACTTGAGCAGGACCTTGTCCATGTCGGTGCTGGCGTACTGAAACAGCTTGTTCGAGTGGTTGAAGATAATGAGAGCGATCTCGCAGTCGCAGAGGACGCTCAGCTCGTACGCCTTCTTCATCAGACCGAACTTCCGTTTGGTGAATGTCACCTGGTGGAGGGAGAAAACAGAAGCAGACCAATGAACTGCCGTATGTAACTATGTCATACAAAGTTAAATTACTTTCATGGTTTGTAAAAGGACATTTTAACTGAAGACGTTCTCCTGGAAAACCAATCGAATAAAATGAAACTAAAGCCATTTCATTTGTGTGTTCTTTAAAACAGTCTGTAAAACCAGGTAATTCCACCAAGAATGAAGTTTGGCATCAAACATGATGTGCTTTATAAATAGTAATACTATTATTAAGACTTCTTCAGGTCTTAAGTCAGCTTCTCGCTATTGCTGGTTATTGACAAAACTCCCCACAAGATCTTTATTTTATTTTTATTACCATGCACTGTACAAGGTCTTCTCAGGCCTCTGGAAAAAAAGGAAAGTAACTGTCCCGCAGCATCAGAGATCCTCCACCATACTTAATTAGCAGCATAAGGAGCTGTTCTCTTTGCTATTAGTCTTTGCTGTAGATCTCCAACAGTGAGCTTGAGGGATATTTTTATTTCATCTCCCCCCTCCGTCCTCCTCACTCTGCAGGGTGGCAAAATAAACATGGGTCCTCATCCAGCCTGCTTTTAACAGTTTAAATGTTTTAATGGTTTTAAATGACTGCTCTGACCGAGGATGCGTGGGCTTATCTAGGTGTGTTGTTTTTTTCTTAGCCATTTCCTGAGTTACATTATTAAGATGAACTTAGACTTATATATATATACACACTCAGTAAAATATGTGACATATGTTTCAGGGGTTTTATGTGGCCTAATAAGAGGTGGCAATAAGTGTGAAGGCAATGTCTGTTCAAACCCTTAATTGGCGGATACAGAACGGAAAAAAAGACATATTCGTGCTTTGCTGTCAAGCAGATGCTAAATTAGACAGCCAGTGTTGGGATGAATAGAGCACATTTGTTAGACATAATTGGAGGAATAGAAGTACATTTATCAACTTTGGTGGATTTCTGTGGCCAGTGTGGACTTGAGTGGTTGTGTTTGGCCTGAAGGAGGACTGCATTTCCCATGAGCACCAGCGCATAGCTCCTTAAAATCCTGATCTCCCGGTAGCCTGGAGTTGGATTGAAGAACATTTTGTTTCCAGTGGCTGTGAAAGATGAATAGCGATGGGGTGATGTATCTAATTGTGGTGAAACAATGTCAGATGATGATGCTGAAAGTACGAAACGGGTGAAGTGATGTACGCCATAAAGCAGTCAGCTCATTTGTAGTCGTTTTGTGTGGCAGGAACCCCTCGGGCCATGACAGAGGTGTCAGTCAACGACGTATAATCACAAAAGTCATGAAAAAATTGTATGAAGTTTAGAAAGTTACTTAGTGCTGCGTTAAAGTACTTAAAATGATAAAAGCATACCTCCATAAAAACCAAAAGGAAAGACAATGCATTGCAGAGGCTAAATAAAAAGAGGTAGAAAAAAAAGTTGGAATCCAAACTAAAACTAAGGATGATCTCATTTTTATTAAGTCAATGATTCAGCACACTATCAATTTCCAGGAAGATTTTTTTTTCTTTCAGATTTGAGGAGCAACAACAACAAAAACAACCTTAACTACCAGCTGCTTGAACTAGCTTATCTTCACCAAAGTCAGTTTCATCACTCTGCGGAAACATACAAGATTGAGACATTTAATTAAGGGGAAAAAAGACGGGCTCTTTTTGTCAAGTCCTCAGTTTTTACTTGCACACACAGTGGCTTTCACTTCACGTCACATTCACGCTCCCCGTCATTTTCACACTCCGTTATGCTCTTTTCCATGCTCTCTTTCTATGTCACACATGCTCTCATGGCTTCTTTTCCACACTCTCCTTCTGTCACACATTATTCCTCTCTTTCAAGCCGACTCACAAACACACACATGCACACACAGATTTCTCTTCCACAAGCCCCCTCAGCTATGAACACGCTGAACAGAACTGGAAGTGTTGCTGGAGCACAGGGTCCCTCGTTGTCTGCTGATTGGCTTTGGAAAATGCTTCCCTTTGCCTTAACCAACTGGTATTTACGACCCGCAGAGATTTGGCTTTGTTTTGGAATAAACACGCAGGATTGCACAAAAACAAACACACTGAGAAAAAAAAGATTAGCGAGAGGGGAAAAAAAGAATAGAAAAGGCTCTAGGTATGGCTACATTCTACGCTCTTTGATTTGAGGAACTGAAAGTAAATCTGTTAACAGATGGTGTAAAACAGGACAGGTAAGTCATTCAAAGACGCTGCATGTTCGGGGCCACACCCACCGACGGCATCATATTTTCCATCACACACAAAAGCCAAAAACTATTTGCGACGTCGTTGTCTGAGGTCAAGACCTGAAAGGCGGGAGGTTAACATAGTAAAGCTATGTTGCAACACCAAAACATCTCTTTTTTTTCAGAAGACCAAATTTATCCTCAGTCTGTAGTGAACGTATGAGAAAAGCTCCTTCCCTGTGTATCTGGGGAGCGGACATTTCAGAATCCCTGGAAATATTAGGAAATGTATGACTTTATATGAATAAATCCAGCCATCTGGCGTCGTGCAACGGCACAGAAAAATATATTTTTGTTTCCTCCCAACTCAGATGATCATGCCTGATAAGTTATGACCAGATAATAATGGACATTTGTATACAAAAATGTTGATTTACGAGTTAGCAGTAAGGTAAGTGTTACCTGAAAACACTAGTTAGCACTTTTCTAGAGCCCTATGATCGAGAACAAACTTGGCACAAAGGTATTTGGTTGTGTCTTTCTCAACATTTTTGGGTAAAGTAAGGATTAATAGTAAATGGTTACTTTATGGTTATAAACTGTATATGCATGAATTATTGACAAGAAAGGGAACTTTTTGGAGTGTCATCTTTAAGAAATACTTTTCAACTCGTTAGCATTGTGGGTTAAAAAGCTAAAGTATTACTTCACCACAGGGGACCCGAGGGATTTCGACTGGCTCACATCGTAGCCAATGGAACTTTCTATTCTGCCTCGCAGCATCTTGAGTTTGACTCCCAACCTTTCTGTATTGAGTTTGCATGTTCTCCCTGAGCAGTCATGATCTCTGGCTTCTTATTACAGTCGGAAAATAGGAACTATTAGGTTAATTAGTCTGTAAAATATCAGTTATGATTGTCTGCATGAACAGTTTTCCTGTTTGGATTGAGGCACAGATGTTTGGATGGATGTTTCTCTGGCCTTTATTAGATAATGTTTTAAAAAGGGAAAAAGAAAAGAAAATGTTTTAGCTGATGAACTGATGAATTTTAACTAATTTTGCATTCTTACTCAGGAAAATTGAGGCAGAATCCCAGTCTGACATCAACAACCAACCTTTTATAGTTTTAATAAATAAATACATAAAATAAAAAACCCTTTTCAATGAACATTAATGCATGAGAGTGTGTTAAGGAGCGTTAAGACTAATTGAAAAAGCTGTTAAATATTTATCATTCTGAAGTTTGCCATTACAGAGCTTCACAGACTCCACGGCCCTTCCTTCTACTGAACAATGGCTCCAATGTCGCCACTAAATGAATTGACATGTGCTGATCTTAGCTTGACTGCGCTAAAACACGCATGCCGCTCTCCTGGAGGACTCTGAACTGAAACTGTTGAAAATTACCTGAACATGGGACGGAAGAGAAGAAAAGAAAAGTAAAAACAAGATATGATCATTGAGGACGAGAACAAGAGAAGAAGCCGTGTGAAACCTTCAATCTCTCCATCTTCCTCCCCCTCTGATCCCTCCATCCCGTCTGTCTCGTGCTCCTTCCTGTCTCAGCACCTGACATGTTTAAGCCGCTAGTTGCTCCTCTTATTACCTCGCCCTCGTTTTCTCTTCCTCTCCTCTGTCAGTACTTTCCACATCCTCTGCACCCATCCCTCCCCCTCTTTTTCGTGTTAGCTCACTCATTGCTTCCTGCTGCCACAAATCAAATTATATCGGGGTCGTATCCACGGGCAACCGGCTCCCTCCTCCCGTCTGCCCCACTCATTTCCCACCTCATCACACATTGCTACCATCATCTTACCTCCCCGGCCCCCCCACTGTGTCATCTTTATCTTTCTACCCATCTACATGTGCACCCCCCCCCCCCTTCTTCTTCCTCTCTCACCCACAGAAGAAGCAGATAAATTATGTGGCGATGCTGGAAACGAAGGAAATTACGGCTCTGCAGGATGACAAGAACGGTTGGTGATGAGGAGACGAGCCGCCGCAAACAACAACTGCTCCCCTAACAAATTATAAGGTCACCCACCAGCATGGAAAACAAACAAAATTAGTCATAACATCCCAGCAAAAATATATATTTTTTTGCTTCTTTTTGTAGAAGAAAGTGGGCAGGAGGACAGCGACTCTGGGCCTGATCTTCAGTGCTGATGTTCACCACAAAGACTAAACAAGCTGGAGGTAATTGACATTAAGAGCAGAATAGCGAGGTAACCAATAGCAACTGAAGAATAAGACATCAATAGTGAGGAAAGAAAGAAGAAAAAGAGTGGTAGAGGTTTGATTTGAGTGTGTGTGTGTGTGTGTGTGTGTGTGTGTGTGTGTGTGTGTGTGTGTGTGTGTGTGTGTGTTTGCTGGGGTTTGTGTATCTTGGCAGGGTTTGTGGCCGTGTGGCAGATGGATGAGGAAACCACCACAGACAACCGCAACGGTTTTTGTTTGCCTGCGCACAGTTTGCAGGATTTGGTCCGAACAGTTTAAATAGGGCAACGAGTTTGACCACAGATAGTTTCATTTTTCTAATTAATTACCTTTTCCCGTAAAGCCCCAATAAGGATTTTAGAATGCAATTTAAGATTAACTTGAAATTACTGCCAGAACACACTGTGAGGACAAATATGCTGGGAATCCAACATTTTGTTACATTTAAGCACTTTTTTTGTTTTTTATTTATTTAATTTATTAGAAATTTCTAACAGAACTAACAGGAGAAATATACAATAGTTTCTTAAATTGCTGGAAACAAAAAGAAGATTGAATTTGACCCACCTGAATAAATACTTTGTTTTTGTGAGACCTTTAGCATTTTTTAGCTGTTTGTTTGTGCAAAATAACTCCCGTTCAGTTGGACTGAATTTTTGTTTTGTTTTTTATATTAATGGGGGGCTCAATTTACCATATATTCAGGATTTATACTTGGATGCAACGATTATCTGTTATATGTTACTACAAATGCATTCAGAACTTATATCCTTAATAAAAAAACATTAAAGTGTGTGGTTGTAAAAGGTTTTGAAAGCGTATGAATAAGTTTGCATAATGCAGCCGACAGGTTAAAGCACTTTTTCAGGCACGTAATTGAAACCCGCCATCTTATTTAGCCGTTGGAAAGGTTAGACGGTCCAATAAACCTGTCTGATTGTGTCATCAACGCAGAGAACAAGCAGACATTCCAGTCTGCAACAACCTAATAAGTAGAATGCATGGTACCCTTTGGACCTACAGTCTATCATAGTTCCCATTTTACAACAAACAAGCATCTCTTATCCTTAAATTACCCACACATGATTACCATTAGGTCGGCCTGTTTTGCAACCCCGTGCTAATTGGTGCTGTTCTTGGAAGATGGCTCCGGTTGTTACTGAAATGATCCCACTATGTTTGTATATGCATCCACACATTAGGTTGTTGCCAGAGCTAATAAATGCATTTTGTTTGTTTTTCTGGATTGAAAGACATATTCTGATTTGTTCTCCTTAGTAAATCTGTCCTAATTTCTCCCAAAGATCAACGGTTTCTTTTTACATCAAATTTTTAAGATCTTATGTACATCTTAAAATCCTTCTACAGCTCTATGAATAGCCATACTTATTTCGTCTTGCAGGTTTTCTTGACAAAGGTGTCGCAATGGAAGTAGAAAGTCCACTTTCTGATCCTAAATTCAATTCAATCCATAAACCTGAAAAAAACCAACATAAAATCAATCGGAGAATTCGAGTGTGACCGGTTCTGTTCTCTACTCTCCTCTGTCTTTGTCATAATAAGAAACATGGTATTTGAGATGCTGTCATGTTTCCAGCTGGGGCCCACACTCTGAATGCTGTTTATTTTGTGGAGCTTATGGCAGCATCTCCGAATCAACATGTAGGAGGGTGACAGGCTGCATGTTCTCCCAAAAAAAATTTCATTTGATTTCCTCTCAGAAGCTGCGCTGTTCATTAGAAGACGGCGCATTGAGACGGAGTATGAAAATACCGCTTTCTTTAGCAGCTTTACGCTCACTACGTTACGTTCACTTCACAAAACTAAATGTCAGCGACAGAATAAAATCCTCGTCTGCTGTTTGGGTTGCTGCGGGTAGAAAAACATCAAATAAACTGAATAAAAGCTGTGAAAAGAAAGTATGTTTTTTTTTTTTGGCTCAGTTATGGACAATTTTCTGCTGTCTATTGGCCAGATCATATAATACCCCAGAAGGAATTCAGTTACTGACGATTCTCTTGCTATGTGATAAAAATGCAAACTTTATTAGCCACTTCCTGCCTAAACGAGAGACAACGCTAGAACACCCACTCCTCCTTTATTCATCCTTTATGCAAAACTGGGTACAGAAGCTTTCATCTCTCTCTGTGTTTTGTAGAAATATTAAGAACTTGGTTCGTTTTCCAAACCTTACATCCACTCGTTTATTGTCTCTCTCTGCATTTTTTATTCATCTTCTCTCTCTCTCTCTCTCTCTCTCTCTCTCTCTGGTTTTGAAGCTGGGCATGTCAAATCCATTACTCAATCTGCTCAATGGAGCGAAGCCCATTTACCAGTTGACTCATTTTAGATGGATCATTTACCCTTTCATCTTCTCTGACAATGCCACTGATGTAACGAGGCACTGGGGCAATTTTATGCTTTTTTGATGATTTTTTTATTTTATTTTTATTTATTTTATTTTATTTGGTGGGTGCAAGACCGGGTGAAGAGGTTTATCAGCTTTATGAAAAGGTCTATTATACTTCGATTTCTTCAGAGAAAAACGAGCCGTGGTATAAAACTGTATGGTGATGTCACATTCCAATCAGAGACCATGAGAACGGCGCTGATGTTACGGTCTAGCCTGTTCAGCTGAGGTTCAGAGGAGGTAACATGATGTGCTCTGTGTTGGATTTATCTGAAAGTGATCCGCCAGTTACTGGATGCAGCCGATCAATATGGACTCCAACCAATTTCCAGTCATCAGCCTGGAGATTACAACATCTGGAGTGAATCTTCCCATAAGCTGTGCAACAACCGCAACTTTACTCATTTGTGGACGAGTTGTGCATAAAAGCATAAAAAAACAAAAAATTACACTTTGACTGTCTCAGGAATTCATTTAAATGAATGCCCAATGTTTTCATAACTCCAGTTGTATTAGAACAAAATAAGACAAAGCTTAAAAAGTGGTGAATAGCTTTAGAACACACTGCATGTGTTAATATAGGAATGGTTTTTCAATTTGAATAGATTATAAACTATAGATGGCGCAAGATATTTAGATCAACCAAATGTTCTGAAACAAAGACATTAGATAACCGTTTTGCATGTTTAGCTGAATTAATGAGATGATTTTTCTCCAACACAGGTGGATTTTTAGATTTTTTGTCCCATCCATAAACACCCATAAGGAGAAAATTGGTGTCAATGGTTTCTCGAAAGCACCAGCAAACATTATGGAACTGAAATCCTGACAGCTTCAGTTTGGGACACCGGGAAGCAGTTTGATTAAATTGTGGTGCTCGTCCTGATAACACTGGCCAGCTTCAGCAGCACTAACCTGTCTGTTGCGTTCATCAGTGATCCTTTGAATCTGGATCTTTTTCCTCCCCATGGTTCTGGTGTGGCGGTGGGAGGAGCAGGGAGAATATGGAAACGTGTGAGGTCACAGATGGCTGTGGATACAGTTCCTCCCCTGAAGATGATTTAGTTGCTTTCGGGTTGACCTCGCCGTGCACCCTGACTCTGTCTGAAGCACCTGAGCAGAGACGCTTTTGGCTCAGACTAAAATAAAAAAAAAGGAAAACGAAAAAAGAGGGACGAGGAGGAGAGGAAGACGGGGTTTTATGCGCCCAGCAACGTCCTTAGATCATGGTCCCGTTTCTGCGGGCGGGTCATGAACACTCCACTGGGACTTTCTGCCCTCCCCTTCACCTCAGCTGGGCAGCTCCTGGAAAACAGCATAAAGGCATTCATCAGACTTAGAGTGAGAGGCAAAAGGGCAGATAAAGGCTACGTTTGTACACCGTGACCTGATTCGGGCTACTACAAGCACTCACTTTGCCTTAACGCTACATATAATAAATGACACAGCAGCACATTTGAGAAAACATCAGATCGGAGGAAGATTCGGTTGAATTGGAGGGTGGAGGCTGGGCTGGCTGTGTTGTGGTGCTTCATGGGGAGCACGAAGCCCTCGGGGGTCTGCGAGCAGTGGAGGCTGTGCTATGTCAGCTTCATTAGAGGCATCACCGCCACATCACTGATCTGCTGGTCGCCCACGGCTACCGGCTGCCCAGCCCGGGTCGCCTGACACGCCAAATGTGATTCCCCGATCGGAGCCACAACAAAAGAGTCTGTAGATGCTGCACGCTTCCCGTTTTTAAGAGCTACAGCAAACTGAGTTTACCAGATTTTGAATCAGGTTGGAAGCAAATCCTGCATGGATTGAAGTTCGGCTCCTCTCAGATACATCGGGTTGGTTTAGCTTTATCAGGATCTCAAAGCAGAGAAATTATAAGCCTGCAAATACATATGAGTATTCATGAATTAGCCTAATAAATAAACTGAACACTGACCCAATTCCACAGGAAAATATTTGTCTAATCCATGCAACCATCTAAATAACCATGAAATAAGTGGGTGTTCTGCGATGCACCGTGGTGGCAGATGTAAAAAAAAAAAGCACATTATAAATTCAAATTTTCAAAGGCAACAGACAGCAAAAAAAAAAAAAAAGCCCAAAGTGTTCAAAAGAATTCGTGGCCGCTGTTGAATGAATGAGACAGCAGAGACTGTTTTAGGCCCTGTTACTACTATTTGTAGTTCAGATTTAAATATAGCAATCTATATATGCATACAGACTGTTTATACACAGACACACACACACACACACACACACACACACACACACACACACACACACACACACACACACACACACACACACACACACACACACACACACACACACACACACACACACAGCCGAGCGGCAGCAAGGCACGGCTCAAGCCTCTGGAAAGCTGCAAGCGCAGACACAACAGCAGCTCCTCAGCGCTGTTTGCAAAGCCTCTACCTGGGGGAGCAGCAGCGGAAGAGCGCCCTCTATTTACATCCATTCTCCTGAAACAAAGAACTGGAAACTGTCTGTCATGAGACTGAAATTTCTTTTGTAAAGCTGTGGGCGATGCGCCGCATGCTCATTTAGAGAGAAGGCAATTGGCTTGGCTTAGATAAGATGTTTATGAATTATGCACCGACGGTAAAGAGTGGAGGGAGGCAGGAAGAAGGTCTCATGAGTGTTATAATTGCTTTACAGGGGAAAACTTGGAAGCCGAGCAGGAGCTGCCTGAGCCTGGTTCTACGAGGAACATCTACGGCGAGCTTCAGGAGATCCTCTGTCTTTTGTATGGCTTAGACTAAGCAGAGGCGTTCAACTGAGTTTAATGAATTCTATCCGGATCACCTCATTAGTGTCCCTCCCAAAAAAAAAAATAATAAAAAGAGGGACAACATAACATGAAGGTCATTCATTTTAGTTCTTTTCAGCGTCAAATAGAGAAGGGGAAAAAAATGTTCAAGCTAAATAATAACAAGGTGAGTCCAGAGTCTCGCGCAGCGCTTGTTAGCAGCCTCGCGGGTCAGCAGCCTCGCTCCGCTTGCCGTGAAGTTCAAAGGCAGCGAACTGAGGGATTTGTCTTCAGGCGGCGGGCCGATCGCACATGAAAAGGCTGCTTTATCTGCCTGGGGTGGTCAAGTTTCAACCTTTTACCCTTCATGCTGCTGCTGCTTTTTCGCTTCCCATGTCTGATGTCAGGCCGAGTCTCTGCTCTCACATGGGAAGCAGAGAGCCTGGAGTGTGTCTGCCGCCTCGCCAAGAGAGCGGCAGAAAGGCTCGGGACAGGCGAGAGATAAATGCTGATAATTAGGAGCCTGCACTGGACACAGATTAGAACCCTAGGGGAACACCTAACTGCGTTAAAGGTTTGGTTCTCCAACTGTGGAGGGAGTGGCGGTTTGATTTAGATATTTTCTTATCACCTATTTATAAAGGTAAATAGGAGTCTCATTAGCTTTTCCCGAATAAAAGCAATGTGACAAGTAAAAGAAAGAGCAGTTACACCAAACTATTTGGTTAACAGTTAGTGTAATTCAAGAACCTGCAGGAGACAGCAGAGAAAAGGGAAGGAGACCGGCACTATTTGCTGTCTTTTATACACCTTTGAAATTAAAGATTTAATACACTCAAAGCAACTTCTGAAAGTTCTAGTTGCATATTATTGGCATTAAAAATTAATTGACCAGGTAGAAGTACCTTATTGATACTTTTCTTTATAGAGGAGTTGTGGATCTTGATGGTTCTGGGCAGGAATGATCTCCTGTAGCAGTCTGTATCACAGCAATGCCAACCAAGCCCTTGATTGAAGAAAGCTAATTTGTGTGACAGTCTTATAAAAAGATGCTCAGGGTTGTCGCCAACATTTGTATTTTTTCTTATTTCATTGACAAATCTTGTCTAATGATTCCACTGTGGTCTCCAGAACAGAACCAGCCTTCTTTAATAGGATCCAGAGCCTTTTTTGAGCCCTTAGATCTGATGCTGTCATCCTAACAGAGACTGCCGCATCTCTGCTTGGTACAAACAATGAAAGTCTGCATATTAACGCTTACTAAGCTGATAGCACCATTTGTTTTGCCAATGTTTGCAATCAAACAATAAAGGAACATGCTCTAAAATCAAGGTTTCTAGACATATGTAACTGTGTTAACGTTTTGATGGTATAAAAACTCCCAAATGTACAAAATAATAAATATAAACTTACTGTGTCTGTGACCATTTTAAAAACTTAAAGAGGCCATGTTAGATTGTAAGGCAGTAATAGGCATTTATCTTTCTCTCTTTTGAGCTTAGGGGATCATTCCTGCTTATCCTTTTTAACCTTTTTAAGTAAAATCTCTACTTTAAGTAGTTCATGCACCACAAAATATTTTGTCTGTGTTATAAAGCCTTTGAGAACAGCTGAAGGCGTTTTCATTCATTGTTTGTTTTTTTTCTTAAAAAGGCTATAAAATCTAAATAAAATGTCATCTGAGCTTCTGAAATGATTTACTGTTGATAATAAATTCAAAGCATTTATGCAACGGAGAATGATAAACGCTTTTGCAACAACGTTCTTCAACCCTCGCAGTTCTGCAGCTGAGAGCCACAGATGAGGAAGATCTGTTGTGGCGATGGGCCAATCAGGGGTTAAGTGATTTGCCAAAGGGCACGTCAGCCGCATTTTTCCCAACAAGTCACAGTTTGTGAACTGGTGACGGTCCCTCTGACAACCTGCTGGGACGTTCCCCCAGGCGGAGGCTGCCCTCGATATTACCGATAAATCGCCTCAGATGTGTCTGCTGTGGGCTGAACGTGGCGGGAGTTGAAGGGAAGGACCAGGAAGCCATGACTGAGTCATGACACACACACACACGCACGCACGCACGCACGCACGCACGCACACACACACCAACTAAAACACTAAACAGAGCAAGGGAGAACAGGGTGTTTGGGCTAGACGTTCTATGTGTCAGTACAGCATTCTGTCGGCCTGCACGGAAAGGCAAGATGTGATGTAACCAGCTGACGATGAAGCTCTGTAAGCCCTCAAGGGCACAAAATGGTAGAATACTGAAGAAAGTAATGAGAAGAGTAACATTTTAAAATAAAATAACATTCTTTTGTCTAGCATTGTGAACTATTTTTCTCATTCTACCAAAAGCCTCACATTGGCTGTGTGCTTTTATTTTTATTTTATAACGTTTGCCCATCAAAAATATCTTAAAGTATCTGAACATACGCTGTTTGGATACATGCTTCCTGAACTGCTTCAGTGCTGGTGAAACATTTCAGAATTACACATTTGGGAAATGTTTGTTTCTGAACTAATAGGATGAACTAGTTTAATCTGTAAATTTCATGGCATCAAGTTGGATAGACAAATCTTTCAGCCAATGTCCAAAATACGACTACTTTAACCTTACTGCAACCCGCTCTGATTAGTCATTGGTATTCATTAAATCTATGAACAACTACAAAAAAATGCCTATTTTTTATTTTATGCACTTTAATTTGAGTTCAGTAAAACACAAATCTAATTAATGGCTTCATCTTGTAATATTTGCCTATTGCCTGCTATATTTAAAATTAATAACAGCACATTTTATCTTTCATGCTTGATCCTCGTTAGAATCGAATGCTGATTACAAAAAAAAAACAGTTTACCCAATGTAGCTTGTTTCATTGTCTTTATAAGGTACATTTATAATCGTTTTCATCAAAGCAAAACAGAAATTGGTACTAATTGATGAAAGCCTTATCTTTTCTTAATGCCGTTCTTTTTAATACCTCTGGTTAAAAACAACTGCTCAGTAAAGTGATTAAGCCTGACCCTGCTATCTGTCCTCTAATTTGTGTGCTAAGGTATCTATAGTTCCCTGGATGTCCATCCCTGGCTGCTCAGACTGTGTTAAGTGTTATTGGAGCAGCCTGGAGCACAGAGATAACAGCAGGCCGGTATGTGAGGGGAAGAAAGGTGTTGGAAGAAGGCAGCGCTGCCACAACACAAGACCAGTGAGCAGGAATCCTCGTGTTTGTCTTTAAGCTCAGCAGTGATAACTAACATCTGCTCAAGCCAACCACAGCTGACTCCACCTTTACTGCTCAATGGAAATAACGCAGTATGGGAACTAATATTGGATAAAGGATTTTATGGTTTCCTATCTGTTTTGAACTTAAACTTTTGGGTCCCATTATTACGTATACACATGCTTTTCTATAAACGTACCTTTAATTTAGAAAACAAACCTGTAATAAACAAAAGAGACTCAATGAGTAAACGACGGTGATGTTTTTGATTTGCTTTGACCGGTCCCGGTCACTCTACTTTCCAACTGGGGGCCTGGGTTCAAATCCTGGCAAGGATATACACCAACAGCATCCAGTGTGGATTGTTAGGCAAGACCCTTTGCTCTACTGCCTAATCTCTAAGTCGCTTTGGATAAAAGTGTGCGCTTAATAAATAAACTAAGTGTAGTTATGCCTTACCTAAAGTAGCATCATGGTCAGATACTATTCAAAAGGAAACTACTTCCTAACACTTGTTGCAACACATCTGCAACCCGTGCTGTTTTATCATTGTTAGATTTTACCTTCACCAACTACTAAAGCATACGGGATTTGGAGATTTGATGATGGTAAGGACTTACATTTGGAACGTATACATCTCAACTCTTGTGATTGTCTTGTTTCCAGATAATATGATATATGGGAGTCCAACAAATCATAAGCAAACAGTAAAAACAATTTGCATTTCAAATGACAGATCATGCTGGAAATATTTTAGAGAAGCAATATACAAGAAGAGTTCAGAGATTCATATTTCAAGAAGAGAGCAGATTGCCTGGAGAAGCAAGCTGAAGCCCTGACCTCTGCAGCAGAGAGTGAAAATGACTGATCTCTACCTCAGACTCTGAGGTTGGGAGGATCAATATTGCACCAACAACAATTCTTCACTCAGTGATCAATCAAAGCGATTCGACAACATTGACAAGACATAAGAAGGCAAACACCCAGAAACTCCCAGCAACATCACATAAAACCAGCAGTGGCTGAAGTTACCATATTCTGTTGTTTTTACCTAAGAGGAAAGCTGGCAAGACCGTGACAGTAATAATGACCTTTTGAATTTTCTCTCGGGAAATGAAAAAACATGAGCAGTCATTTCAAGTTATTGAAAAACAAAGAACCGTGAATGGATTAGAGATACAGTTAACTTGAATCTTGAACTGAAAACCCACACTTAACCCACAGAAGCCCTGTTTGTGGCCCAACCTTGAGGGTGTTCTGCCAGCACCAGCTGTGTGATATTTACAGCCTGCCTCATGTACCCGGATGATCATAGGACAAAGTTCACAAGCTTTAGGTCACCAAGTAGGTATGTTTGCAATAACAACAATACCCCATGGTTGAGCTGCTATTGGGAGCTCCAGCAGGTGGGGTGAAAACAAGAAACTGTGGAAAGGGGAAGGAAGGGAAGCTGCTGGCCTGACATCTGAGGCCTGGCTAAGGTTTGTGACTATGCTCTACGCTGCCAACCCTGGCAGTGGAATATGATCTCTCTTTCCCCCTCTTCCTTCTAACCAATCATGGGTTGTTCTTTGGAAAGGTGGGCTGATGCCCTGCAAGGGCAGCACTTCAGACGTGATGGTGATGGTGGTTTGGGGGAAGGGATGAGCAGGGATGCAATGGGAGGGGCAGTAAGGAGATCTGTGCCTCTTGGCCGGTGAGTTATACCCGCACTGCTGGGCCCTGTATCAATACGTCAGTCCGCCCGAGCACGTACGCAAGCTCAAACATATGCAGCCAAACGCAAGAAAAACATACCCCACATGCTGAACACATGTTGCTTAAAGATCTGTGTTCGTTGCCACTGGCAAGAATACAACAAAAACAACTGGTAATACTTCTTGTACACCAATGCGTGTGTGCACACAGAGCTGCCTTTTGTCCAGTGGCTGAACAAAAAAATAATGAAGACAGGGTTTGGTTTAACAGGCCAGTTCGTACTTCCCCGATCATTACCTTGGTTGTTGACTCTGAGACTTTGTCCCATCCTTGACCTCGATGTAACCTGACAGGTCAAACCGCATAGTCAAAACAGGCAAAGGTGAAAACAAATAAACAAGAGCAGATTCACACCTTTCCCTGAAACATCCGAGCTGATTGGAGAATATAGAACAATAGATAGTGATAACAAAGGGGAACAACAGCATACAAGCTTCAATTATGAACAAAACAACGTGCATAATGTTTATAGAGTCATTATCTAAGACCCTATTTGAAGCCAATGATGTTTCAGTACTGATCATTCAGAGAAGTTTAAAAACAATAGGAATGTCTAAGGTACCTTGTAAATACCATGTATCCTTAATTATTGCATTAAAGGTATTCATTGCTTGGTCAATTTTAATCTTGTAACTAACAAAATTATGCGAAAATGAAAAGTGCAGGACCAGGTTCATGATTTAAAAGAGAGTCCAGGGGTGGCAAAGGTACAAGTTCCAGGGTGTGAAACAACTAGTTTAAGGCAGTAGAAATGTTACTTTATAACCACAGCTGTTTCTATGTGACCCCTGGATTTTATTTTAACTAATATCTTACACCTGATTAGATCCCAACAAAAAACCTTTTCCAAACTGAATCAGTAAATTTAGTAATCTGCCAAATGCCTGATACTAACTCAAAAGATCATAAACCAAAGTATAAAACCGGTATATCTACTTTGGATTATCATTTAGAAAAAAAGTTTCCAGCATGAATTGAAGTATTAATTCAAGCAAAATATAACAATTTTACTTTATAACCATTATTTTTTGTTATTAATATTAAAACTTCTCCCACAACCTATAAATCTAATGCACCTGAAAAAAACTGCTTAGTGAAAGAGAGAAAGTTCGTCAGCAAAAAAGTCTAATGACATCAATAGTGACACTTTAGGAAAAAGGGAGGAACACCACACGAAGGTATGCCAGTACGAGCCAAACACGTTTTAAGGTCGGACACCTACAAAAGCCAGACAGGCAGGTTCAGGACGCTTTAAAAATCTGGAGTACTATCTGATTTATTTTCATGTATGCAGGTGAGTGGGAGGAGGAATGCAGAAGTTTTGGCCTCAACAGCACTACCTGCATATTTATTGTGTGTGCCACAAATGTTTCCTGAACTGTATCCGTCATTAGTTATGAAATGCGACCTATGCAAGTATGTTTGGGGCGCTATGGGACATATACACTAACCTGCAATCATTGTGACATTCTAACTTTCTGTGACGATCAAAGATCTGCATCATGAAATCAGCTTTTATACTTTAAAGGCATGAGATCTTTTAACAAAACTGAATCCTTTAATCTGACCATCCACGGTTGCTTCGTTGTCAAGACGCTCTTCAGAACAACTGTTTAGCAGCTGCTTGGAGACCCACAAGTCTCACCACACACAGAGTGGTTCAATAAAAGCCACAGCAAATAAAGAAGGTAAAAAACATGATTGAGTTTGATTGAAAAGAAATGCAATTCCCTTTCCTCATTTCAGCATGAATTGATTTTAATCTTTTAAACATAAATCAAAAAGAACATACTGTTTACCTTTTTATATTTGAATTTTGTAGATCTTCAAATTTTTGTAATATCAGACAAAAATAAGCAATATGTTGAGACAATTTCATAGGGTCATTTTCTATTAACAAATATTAATAAAAATCTTTAAAGGCTAAGTTCACTTACACAAACGCTTTCATAAGAAGATTAATACCAAGCCTGTACAATCAACATACAATTTCTAGAGTCTGTCTTACAAAATAAGGTCTATTTTTTTTTTCTTCAAATATCACAAAAGCAAAATTTGAGAATAGAAACAGTTTGGAAAGGCCAATAAAACCTTTTTTCTGAGTCTTTGGGACTCCCTGAATCCACCATTTTAGCTTACGCTGGGATCAACGACTCATCCTGGAGATCACAAAGAACCCAGCACACCTAAAACACTACAAGGTGTTAAGTACAAAACCAAAACAATATTTTTAAGAATGCTCGCCCATACATTAATAACCTTAAGCTCAAGCTGTGTTTGGCACAATAATGATTGCAAAACACCAACAAGCCCACCTCTGATTGGGTAAAAGAAAAAGACAAATAAAGATTTTGAAGTGGCCTTAAATCAAACCGAGATACTGTCACAAGCTTAAGCATGCCTTTCATGCTTTTCAGGCTCCAATGTGGCTGAATTAAAACAGTTTATGGAAGAAAGGGTGTGCCAAAATTCCTCCACAGCCATGTGAAATGCTCATTGTCAGGTACTGCAAATGCTTAATGACAGTTGCTACCACAAAACATGGCACAACCAGTTAGTAGGTGTAGGGTGTGAGTACTTTTTCACGTAGGACCAGATTGGTTTCCCTAATGTTTCCAATAAATTGAATCATAATTTAAAAGTTTAGGTTTTAATTTGCTAATGTTAGAATTTGTTTAGTGTGAAACATTTAATGAAACTGTTTTCACAGCCTTGTATAGTTGAGTAATTTCTTGAGCTGGCATGAAAAGATTAACAACAATCAACAGAGTTATGAAAACACATTTCCTTGATATGTATGAAGAGCATTGATTTATTTAAGATATGTTTGCATAACAAAGCACAACCCATTAACACTTACTACGTATCTCAGCTGTCTTGTCACAGACTTTCAAAGGACAACCTGAGTTAAACAAGTGCCAAAGACATAAAACTATTGGTCAATAATGTAAAGGAACAGTGGAGATGTTACAAGTTTCAATGCAACTCCAGCCATTCGCCAATGAATCACAAAAGAGCGCCCCTTCTGGTCCTGATCTTTCCTCTGAGTCTTTGGTCAGTGTCAGCTTGGTGGCTGACGATGTACAACAGGCCACACAGCTAGTCATCTCACACTTCCTACTATCTGTTTCGTAAAGTCCTCAAGGGCGCCAGTAGCCCACCAACCCACCGAAGGTCCCAGGGAGTGATAAGCAAAGTCAGAGCTTGAGATATTTCTTGGAGTCTCACCTAAAAATTTTAAACAAACTAAAAGTGAGTGCTTGAGCTCTGCCAAAACCATCCAAAGGCTCTGAACATTTTTTTAAAGATCAGTTTTCTTTACATGTGTGTAGGTGATGCATGGTTTTCGAAGTGCAAAGCAGTTGAAACTCACATGCCAAAAGTCTGTCTTACCGTCAAAGAATAGATCAGCTGGGACAAAACAGACACAGGTCCAAAGACACAGGTCCTCCGGCCCCAGAATAGAGTACTTTTTCCAAAATTTAAATCAAAGATCACAGAGAGACAACATCCCAAACAGAAAAAGATAATTTTTTTAAAAACTCAACGGTCCAACATAGAGCAGCACATGTGCGACTCTTCCACCAACTGCTGAGGCGACAACTGCTGGTGAAACGCCTAACTGTGGACGGCCCAAGTTACTCCTCTCACTGGACACCCCTTGCCACCATCAAAACCCCCCTCCTCTGCTGTTCCTGTTTCTTGTTACCCCCCCTTCTCTTGGCTACCACCCACCACAGTCACACAGTGCATTAATCTCCTCCCGTCTCACCCGTAAACCCCTCCCAGGTCACCCTCTGCCCTAATATGCCTTCAGCAACTGCCACCACCTGATCGTTGTCCATAAAGGCAAAGTGGGAAGCAGTTAACATATAAAATAATTATCTCCATTTGTTAGGAACAGGAACTTTCTGTCTACATGGGTATATTTGTAGCCTGAGAGTGACGCGAGCAACTACCGCCACCCAGCTCAGTGTCTCAGATCCTCGTCTGTACACAAATCTTTCCCTTACACACACGAGTAAGAGTACATCTTCCATTTGGATCATGACCTGTTAGCAGCAGGATGGCAGCTGCCTACATACCTTTTGTTCCATTGGACCTTTAAAGGCCAGCCCCCCCTTCGCTTCAATTCGACCTCCTAAAATTTACACACACACACACGCACAAGGTTTGCATGCTCAGCTGTCGGAGAGTTCAGCACGCTGGTAAGTTCTTATGCTGCTCAGCCAGAATTTTCGACATCCGAATTTCAAAACGACTCCACTTACTTAATCCACTGGAGGCATGTGTCATCTGATGAATGGTGGAAATTAAGAGTCCCCACCTCACCCTGATGGTGCTGAACTTAAATCGATACAAGCATATGAATCCAAACAGGACTGTAAAAGGAGAGACGTGTTCTCTGTAGCCACTTGTGACAGAGACAGAACTTCCCAAGCAATGAATCTCAGCCCAAGCCCTTTCCTGACCTTGAAGTCTCTCAGGGGGCTTGAAGGGTGTGGGAAATGGAAGGCCAGGAGTCTGCTAAACAGTTGTGCCTCAGAGTTTCCACTCAACACAGCGAACGAACGTAGATTTCAGGCACGTATCCGCCAAGCGTAATGCAGGGGATGAAAATTCCATCTGGAATCAGAAACATATATGGAGAAATAAAGGAGAAAGATGGACAAAATGGGTTTTAAACATTCAGTTTGTCAAAACTTAACAATCACAGTGTCAGAGCTTGATTACTCCCATAAAAAAAAAAAATATCTCAAACGGCCTTATCTCTCTGCCTGTTCTTAATGTTTTCCCCACTGCCTGCCATTCGCATTTGTCATCAGCATGCACAACTGCCGGGGGCCCACCGTGTTCAACACACGGTTTTGGACCAGAGCCCAAAATGGGGATCTATGAGGCTATCTCCACTCAACCTGGCAGAAACGTAAGCATTTGCCAAGACTGTGTGGTGCTGGTTATGTGTGGTGGGGATCCGGCTCAGAGGAGAGGTGGGGGAGGCACAAGCACCAAGCAAGGAATATCTTTTCTTCTACCGAGCAGAGAGGAAAAGCTGCTCCTTTGCCCACAGGCAAGTGTATTTATGTTGAAAGGAAACAGAAGAGCACATAAGCTTAAGCTCTTGCAGTAATACGCATCCATTCGTGTTGCTGTAAATTCTCAACAACAACAAAACAAGCAATGAGATTATATTTGGGCACATTGAAGGTGTACCACCTAAGTGATGAGCCATGCCAAGAGAAACTCAGGAGAGCTTGTTAAAGACAAGCTTGTTTGGTACTTTGTCTTTGTGCATAATGACTAATAGGTAAGAGAATAAACATGATACGCTTTCAAAAGTCTGACAGGGAATACCCTGATTATGTAAATCTGTTTCCCTCCAGAGGATGGGGTAAATTAAAAAAAATGACAAAGCTTTTCTCTGGTGTGGCACCACAGAGAGTCTCTCTAGTGTGTGACCTACATTATTGAGGAATTTTCCACATTCTAGTCACCCTCTTGACAAATCTCAGCAGAACAAAGCTTACCAGATGAATATTTCAAAGAGAAAATACACTCCTGACACGGCAGGGTTGCTCAGTTATTCCACAACGACTTTGAAATTATTTCCTTGATTTACTGTAAAGTGTTTTTTTAGTCAAATTTTACTCAGCTTTTTAACAGAACACTTGCAATAAAGTACACACCATTTCTTGAAACACCCTATTCCTTCAATAACTTACAGAAAGATAAGGAAGCTCTTGAATCTTCTAAAACATTTAAGTCACAAACATGAAAAGCAAAAATAAACCCAAGCTGAAATCCTTAACTTTACCAAAAGCCATGAATAAAACATAATGAGTGTTCTAAGAAAGTGGCTGTTTTCTAAAAGGTCAACATCTTTAAAAGATCTGTTGTATGTAAAGGGACAAAGTTGGGAACGCCACAGTTGGCTCCAGCCTGCCGTTTGGGTCATGCTTTTAGTTTCCATTCATTATCACGTCCTCAGGCCCATTAGTGAAGACGGGGTCCCTTTGTTTGCTGCGGCCATAGTTTTCATATTCAGCTAACACAGCAAATTTGGTTTTGACCTTAAAAAAATAATGTTTCAATTACAGTTTAATAACGCAGCTGTGAGTTGGCCAGAGCCAATTATTGGACATTTTCTGAAATAAATTAATTCTCCTTTTCTGTTTCTGAAAACTCTGCACACACTAAAAACATTTTATTTTAACAAACACCCAACTCTGACCAACTTTATAAAGTCCCATTTTAAGGGGACTGTTTTTAGTTTTCCAATAGAAACATTATTTCCCTCACTCAGTCATTAAAGAAAGAGCTTAATACAATCATAACACCTACATAACAAGGTGGAGATAGGCGCCAGCAGACCCACCTGACCCCAATAGGGACAAGGGTGTACAGAAAATGGATGGATGGAATGATATCTGGTAGTTGTGGTATTGTGTGTTTCCTTTACAAAGGAGGATATGGATAAATAAAAACAAAATCACAGCACTAAGAACAGCCCGAACCATTGATACAGGGTAGTGAGATTTTTTTTCCCCCGAAATCGTATGCTTGGTTTGCTTTGCTGAGAAAAGATGACACAAGGCTTTCCTCTAATTTTATGACTTATCTGCTCAAATATTTGATATGTTGTGTAATCATAGGTGTTATCCTGCATACCTTGGTGGTAACAGGTTTTTGTTTGAGCAGCTGTTGCCATTTTTTACATTTCAACCAAGCTGACCATTCTCCTCTGAAACAACTGCTGTTTAAATGGATATATATACATTTTTAATTTATGCTAAACCCCTGAGATAGAGCTGTGTGAAAATCCCACGTCAGCAGTAAATGCTTGCTATTGGGAGTTTTAGATAAAGATTATAATTACCTTTAATGATGTATTTAACAGATGGTCAGATATGAAGTAGATGTGATACAAATGACAGCTAAGAATGAGGAAAACTGACTAAACAGATGCACAGAATCAACTTGTGTATGTGGAGATGGATGATGATGATAGCAAGATGGAGCTAAGAGCAGATCTGCTGAAACAACTACGACACTTATATTTCCTGCTAAGGTTTGCAACATTTTATTACATGACTGCAGGGATTTCGTTTTTGACCGGCACCAAACCAATGTCGGTGAATCCAGACGGGCATACAAGCAGGGCTAGCAGCAAACTTTAACAAACCTAACGAAGTGACGCCCTTCCACATATGTCTATTCACAAAAAACACACGAAAAAAAAAACGTCCAGCAGCAATGTAAGTGGTGAAGACCAAAGCCAACCACTTCTCAAGAAAATTTGGTTGCCATGGTAAGTGAACACCAAGCAGAAAAGGGAAGAGACACTGCTGACTAAAGAGACACATTCTCCTCTCAGACAGACAGCTGCTTGGGCTCCAACAGATGTGACAGGTGGGCTTCCCTCCCCAGTGCAGCTTGATCTCCTGATCTCTGAAGAAAAAAGGCTGCTTATCAATATCATCCACACAAGGGAAATAAAATAAAACTAATTTTAAGTTGTTCTTCATTTAAATACAGAAAATTCCTTTAGCTCCAGAGGCAACATAATATACAGTACTGTATAGATTCTTACAACGATATAAGTAACCAGAAAATACTGACAAGCTCTAACTGTAACATTTAACAAGGTCACGCAGTCTTTCCAAAAGTCAATGATAAATTTGTTTCTAAATGCCGAAAAGCAAAGTCCTCACTCTACAAGTCTGTGGAGGTTTGGCATCCTCCAGTCCCTGGAGCTGTCACAGCTAAAGGCTAAAGGTCAAGAGCAGCAAGACAAGCCATAACAGACGCAGCAACCTGTTCCCTTCAACTGTCTCCTTCAATCAGGCGCTGCCACAAAGGCTCCAGCCGTGGCCCGCAGGGTTCAAAAAGCCGTCTCTGTCCGTTTCCTTCGTCATTTATTACAAAATATTGATCAAAATCCATTTACAATAATATCTAATAATGGAAAGAATAAGAAATTGGCCTTGATGTTAGACAAATAAAAAAGTTTCCGCAAACATAATTAATGCATTGTAGCACACAGTATACTTTTTAAAAGAGTTAATTTAGTTGTAACCCTTTCTCTCTTCTTGCCAAGAGACTTTTTAGGTAAAACAGAAGCTCGCTGTGTTCGGCTAATTAAAGCTTTGTGCTTGTTTTCGTGCCATATTTTAATCTATCGACTAAATTAAAGCTATAAATCTCTCAACACCTGTGACTCCCACGCCTACCTGACCGTCTGGAGTGAAGAGAGACGGGTTTACACTAAGGAAAATAACAGCGACCGCCTGCAAATTAAGTTTACGTCAATTTTGGTTTCAAAGAGCTGCTGAGATGGAACAGTGTGGAGGAACGTCGTCTCTTAAACGGACAATCTATCCAACAAGACATCTTTATTATTAACTGTTCTCAGGGCTGCCTGAATGCTACGGGTTGTTGGTAATGCTGACTTGGGAATCCCATCATAGTAAAGCAATTAGTGTAAATGAACGCGTAAATTAATATGTAACCACCAGCTAAGTGAACGGGTTTGTTTCATGGACACAAAAGTTAATGGGAGTGTTTTCTAAATTAAAAATAGACTAAATCGCGTTCGAAGTTGCTTCATTACATACTGAAAACACACTTACCTATGATGCAATCTGGAGCACTGA
The DNA here is from genome assembly GCA_032876305.1 of Orestias chungarensis. NCBI lineage: Eukaryota > Metazoa > Chordata > Actinopteri > Cyprinodontiformes > Cyprinodontidae > Orestias > Orestias chungarensis. The sequence continues at coordinate 221,591 of JAVLVB010000678.1, read as the reverse complement.
TCAGCTGAACGTTGTTGGGCAATCTTAAGAATTTGCTGATGTTAGGAAATAGCTTTTAATTCACCAAACTGAACTAATTAAACAATTAATCATTTAAATGTGCAGGAAAAAAAATGTATTAGCAGTTGTCATCTCACAAGTTATCATGTAATGAAGGATTAGTTAATTAAGTTATACATTTGTATGTAACATTATGCGTTCTATAACATGTAAACGTTAAGCCTGAGCAATGGTGGAGATGGTCAAATGGAAGTAAAATAATTATTTCCACCACAACTAGAGATCTACATGTACACAGAAAAGACAACAATTCGTGCACATTTTGCTTTAATTTTATAACCAAGTTTTATAAATATTATCAAGAAAAACTTGATCCTTTCATAATAAACCCCTTATTTATAGACAAAAGACTTAGTTCTTAACTTTGATCGAATATTCACCAATGTGTATGTTTTTCTTAAAGCAAATATTGAGATCGACTGTTTGATTTCATATTGTCTTTATTGCTAGTGGAATATATTTTTACTGTGTTTATAGGCTAATTCGGGATTGGATTTTCTGTTTTTAATTACTTAAGGGAGAAACAAATTATTATCTTCTGTACGTGTTCAGCTTTAATTATTGAAGGTGGTTATTACAAGATCTGCAGCAAACGGTAGCTAACCACATTACTTGGGAATACTTTAGTTCAGAGCCTTCAGAAGAATTGAAACAACTAGATCACAATTCAAAAAAGTAGGACCAAAACATTTTAAACACTTATCACAAATGCACACTGCTTTGGCTCCACATTTAAATTCTTCCACGGCAGAACACCACGAACACAGAAAAATAAGGTTCTCTACTGTATGTAGATGTTTTTAAATTTAAGAGACCCCTCAAGTTATAGCATCATTTCTGTGCCTGCTAATGTGTTGTGCCCCCATAAACATGGTTTGTACTCTGTGAAATTCAACCATACAAATGAATGTAAGAAACGTTATCTGTAGGACTAGAAAAGTCTTTTATAGTATCACTATTGGAAATGGTGAAGTAATGTACCTATTACCCAAAGCCATTAAACAAAAAGGTAGAGATGGTAAACTTAATCTGCAGCATTTCATCTGGAGTAAGGTATGAACCAGATCATGGTTTACTTATATTCCCAACAGAGGATAAAACGTTCGTTTTGGATATCTAACAGAAAACTTTTAAGTTTACAGTGTTGTTTTTATTGTTAACCCACTCAGCTTTGTAGGAAGTTAGCTAAAATAAAAAGACAGCAATGTAATAAATGTGACAGCATCCCAGCCGAGGAAAAGAGGAAAAAGAAAAACCCGGCTGTGACAGGGGTTCCATCCGAGCAAGAGGCGCTAAAATCTCAGAAAAGGCAACAAGGCGTTTGATGTGCAACTGGACGATGAGGGCAACGCGGATCCGGCCCTCCCCCGTTTAATTTCCCTGACTTTGACTAACAGGCACGCACAGGCACTTCTCCTCAGAAACAGCTGACGTTTTAACAGGCTTACAACAGCTGACGAGCTACAGGTGGGGCAAGGGGGGGACCCTTCATAAGCCCTCCAGGCCATCTCATAATACCTCTCTGCTATCCACACACACACACTCACCTGTTGTGACTCCAGAGGAATTGTGCACTGTGAAAAGCCTTCCTTTATGCTGCATCACCCACCTACTCACATACACGCTCCTGTCTTCCCCCATCAGTGCTTTAAAACACGCCTCCATTATCCCCCTGCATGCGTTTTGAGCGGCTGGAGTATTCGTACGAGGGGTCCGGCTATGACAGCAGACGCAACTGTGGAGCAGAACTACCAGCTAAAAGCACTAAGCTCCTTTGCTTTGCTCAATGGCGCTCGTGAAACCATGCCGTCTTTTTAATCCATAATCATTTTAACGCAGGTTTTCAATTCAATCACCACTACGTAGAATCGTAAGCACAGCTTGACCAGATGTAGAAATTCTAATCCTAGAGGTCACACTTGAGTCAATCCACCTCCAAGTCGACTTTTCTTTTCACCCTTACAGCATCACATTGTTTGGGGAGAAAACTATTTACCCCATTGCGACACACGCGGCTAATCTCAGGCCGCTATTAGATTCCTGCTTTGATGCAAACAGAGTATCTTAGAAGCCTTTATTCAGGAATTTGGAGATACCAGGCAGCCCTCATTGAACATTCCCCACATGCTTTTGTCTGACAAAGTTCTGCGCAAAAAGTGAATTGTGGTGAAGCGTCGGATATTTAGGACGAGCGGTATCTGTTTGTAGAAAGAGAGCCGAGCTGAGAAGAAGAGAGGGGATTTGAAAGCGCAGCACTTCTTTTGACAAAACCGTGGGGTGAAAAGGAGGGGAGGTAAAAAAACAAAAAGTATCATCTCTGGATTATGTTTTATTGTGGGGTGTGCAAAACAGTAAAAAAATAAGTTTTCCTCAACTCCTACTGAGGAGTCTAAAACCACAAAATCTGTTATTTTTTTATTATTTGCTCATTTTTGATTGAAGCAGAAGGCACGACTATTCTGTTTCGTCACAGGAATAAATCAGACCTAATTTACACCTGGCAGCTCATAATGCATGTAAATAACGTTAAATAATATACTTATTTTTAACTTTTATAGGGGTAACAGTTCTACAAACAGCACCACAGAGGCTAAACCTTAACACCAACACCATGGTAAGGTTATAGTAAAGCCCAGCAAAGGCTTTATTACATTAGGCTGCTCAGAAACGTTGATCTGAACCATCGCCCCCTTACCCACGGTGGACTGATAGAGAACATCCTGACTGCGGTCATCGCTGTCTGGTATGGCAACACCAAGCAGGCTCATAAGATCTGTGAAGAGGATTATAGGCCAAAAAGCACAGGACTGTCAGGAGAGAGGAGGGATTCATAGGGACTGTAAAACAAGCTCTCTCCTCCAAGACAAACTCTGTCACTACAATCTGGAAAATGGTAGGCGGACGGCATCGTAACTCACAGAAGGAACTCACAGTTTCTTTCCTTCCACAGTCAGACTGACAGTGGAGAAACTGTTAAACACGCGCAATAATCACTCCATACTACCTCACTTCACCTGCTATGTGTGATGTAATAGGATGCTGTATATTACTATCTATGGAGGTAGGTTACACATCACACACCGTTCTGGAAATCTGCAATACTCCTAACTTTGCAATAACTGATATAAAACCAACCCTGGTTACCCAGAACTTGCATTTAAACTTGTGTTCATAAATAGTTAGATTCAATATAAATGTTGTACTATGATTGCATTATGTTGTTTTTCTTTGAAGCCATTTACCAAGAGAACTCTGCACAACAATTTCAGTATGCCAGGACTGTAGGTTTAATGAGTATAATGAGAACTAAACAAATGTCAATTATTTCCCCTGATAGTGTCTTTAGTAATCCAGTTTCAGTGGAAAACCTTTATCATAGTATCCTGGTAAATTAGGCACATCTTTCTTATGCCAGTATGAGGGAGACTGAATGCAAATTGTTCAGTTTATTCGTCTTTCGTTTGTAGCAAATTTGTACCACGCTACACGTTTACTACTGGACATACCAACAGGCGATCGGCTCTTAAAGCCGCTGGTGCTGCTAAATTAATGTTTGAGCGTCATTGAGAGGCTTTCAGCACGTCGTTAGCATGTAGATGACGGTCTCCATGGCCCCATTACTTGGTTGACATCCAGTAGTCCTCTCGTTATTATAGAACCACAATCCATGCCATTCCAGAACATTACTCTATATGAGCATAGATATAGTAAAAAATATATATATATAGTTTGAGGGCCAAAAGTTTATAACTGCGAGCATTGAGCACCTCTGCTTTTAGACCAAAGCAGTGTCACCTGCTTCAGAGAGCAGATCAAGCACAGCATTAGGTAAGTCTTTCACCAACTTACTTTAAGAAGTTTAGATTCCCAAACCTCCGTTTGTGATCAGTGTGGACCCATAGGCTATTTTGATTAAAACAACAAGAAAGGAGAGGCCTATGTCGTTTGTGCCCACTACTGTTTTCTGAGCTACAAAACACAACTAGACTGGTCTAGTTTTTCTACTTGGTCTTGAAGGTTGCCATTGATATAAAGGTTTCAGCTCAAAAGCAGAAAAGAAAAGTATAAAAGCAATTTTTTGGGGGGCCCCAGCACTATTTTAACCCTCCCTTTTTTTGTTTCCTTAAGTTTAATTGTCAAATTATCACCATTCAATGTTGTGTTATAGATATTATGCCATTTTTTTAGATCAGGACCATTAAACCATGTTTTCTTTTTTTTTTCTTACACATAAGAAATGTTTCTTAGAAATATCAGGGGTACCCAGGCTATGAGAAGATAATATTTGTTTTCCAGAAAAGAAGCATGGTCAAAGGTTCTGAATGTAGAGCTATAACATTTGAACATAAACCTATCTCCTCTTCCCTCGGCTCTTGCTTTTTCTTTGGACTTTTGCTGATTTTTCTTCTCTTTTTTTTACTTTCTTGGGAAAGCGGCAGGAGTCTTTCACTCCAAGCCTGGTAGTGTTCCAGCTGTAATGTGATAACCAGTTCAATAACATAAATATCTGCCAGAATTCTCCAGAGGAAAGGATGCAGAGAGCGGGGAGTGTGTGCTTCTAAGAGTGAGTCAGTGGGAGGATGTCTGTATGGTTCGCTTTTTACATGGGCGCGCATGTGGGCTGAAGAGCAGCAGAGGCCTGGGCGAGAGGTGAGGACGAGTCAGCCATTGAACACCATCAAATAAAACGTTATCTAATGCCTGCGCTGACACGGCCCGCCAGAAAATAAGTGCACTCTCTATCGACTGAAAGCTCCGTTGTGTTTTTGCTCGCTAAAGAAACACTTCTTGCTGATGCCGTGAGCTGGGTTTGTACATCAGAGCAAAGAAATGCTTTTCAGATGCACTTTAAAGAGCCATTGGGGCATCTAAATGCTCTCTGAGCTCAAATCTAGTCCGTCTGAAGACCCTTTCATAATTCCAATAGAGAGGACACAGGCCTTTAAAGTTTCTTACACTAAAGGGTTTGCAGCACAGATACTTGAAGTAAGTATTCTTAAATGTTAGTCCAGTTATAGACACATTTTTATCATGTGCTCATTTTGTAGGGATTCCTACTATAAGCAAAACAAATCATTGAAACAAACCTGGCAACCTGCCATTTGTTTTCATGGACCGAACGTCTGATGGAAATGAACTGGAACTATGAAAACACCTGACAGTTGAATCTGTAATCTGGCAACACAAAGTCTGCAGCAATAATCAGCACCATTTTCCACCAACGGCCAAATAAACCTGATTCTTAGCCATTTGCTAAACTACAGATGTTTAGCTTGGAGAACATATCTCGGCCTAAAATGTGACTGCTACTTGGGTCTCTTGAGGTTGTGTACTCTGTTTTAAGCCACAAACGAACTTTACCCCGATGCTGACATTGTTATTTGGAAATTTTGAAGCTGTAATAGCAGAGGTGTGGACTCGAGTCACATGACTTGGACTCGAGTCAGACTCGAGTCATGAATTAGGTGACTTTAGACTCGACTTGAGAAATATAAATATACATGCAACTCGACTTGGACTTTAACATCAGTAACTCGTGACTTTACTTGGACTTGAGAATTCTGACTCGAAAAGACTTGCTCTTTCATCCTTGGTCGCTATGTACCGGCAGAACAACAATCCAATCAGATTAGATCCACGTGGTTTTGAACTGACGACCAATCAAATTGCAGGGTTAACGATGAAGACAAACTGTCAAACATGGAGTCAGCTGTGCCCGCCCTGGACTAAAAGCAATGTTTTCTAATTGTATAGTTATTTATTTTCGTCAGAGTAGCCGGAGATCGTTTCCGATGTGACGTTATGTCGATTCGCGTTTCACCTTTAGATATAGAGGGTTCCCCCTCTTCTATTTGCTGCGTGTACGGCAAACTTTACAGACGTTTGTGCCGAGCTCACTGCTAGATTTGCCCCTCGAGTGAAATATTTTCATTTTGCCCAAGGTCAATGATTATTATTGATTAATGAAATTCAACATGCTGAAAACAGCTTTTGTTTGCAAGAGGCACTTAAATAAAACAAACTTCCATCTCACTCATGGTGTCACAGAAGTTACCAAAAATGCCGCTAAGCAATATTGGGAAACAAAAGGAAGCAGGACGTGATAACAAGAAACCAAAAACCATTACACATTGAAACATAGATTGTTGCTTATTCTGCTGGTTGTCTAATTAATAATATATTCAATAATATTATTCTAATAATATTTATATAACTATTATATAACTATTATCTATGTAATATGCAAATGCCATACAGCTTAGAGCCCTGACAGAAAAAGCACAGCCCTGTTTATTGTTGAGTTTATGTGTTTCTTGTACCTCCCCGGACTTGAAACTCAAATGTTAGGACTTGGGACTTGACTTGAGACTTGTCAGTCACGACTTGGGACTTGCTTGTTTTGACTGGGGACTTGACTCAGGACTTGAGAGCAAAGACTTGGGACTTACTTGTGACTTCCAAAATATTGACTTGGTCCCACCTCTGTGTGACAGCTTATGATTACCCGAATTTTCTTACCATTTTGTTCATGCCCATCATCAAAACCACTCACCCAAAGTAATAAACTCAATCAGTATTAGACATGAAAGGCTGTGGGAGTCCATCTAGCTACTCAGACACGTTAACACCACGGAGAGCATGAGGACCTGGCATCTAAAAATACAACATTGCATCCTGGTAACGGCAGTTTCTAAATAAAACAACTGTACTGTAGGCATTTGCATACCAGCGGGAGACAGGATTTGTTAAACTTTGCAAATAAAATGTGTGTATTTTTTATTTTCCAAAGCAGACTTGCTGAATCTGAGACGTGAACCTGACGAAGCAGAGCAGGAGGTTTCGACCTCTTAATGTTGTATTTTTGAGGAGTGTGTAAGTTTATGTTTATGTATTCAGTAGATGCCTTTATCCATGGCGACAAAGTAGATACAATATTAAAGTTATAATCAATCTGATAATAAGCTATCTAAAAGAAGTTTCCTATTAAAAATCAGTGGTAACAGCATCCCTATAAAAGTACCATAACTGGAACATAGTAAAATCCACACCTTTGATCCTAATACAGATGCGCTATTCAGGGAAACAGTACAACAAAAGTGCACAAACTTTAGAGGCACAACAAGACTTGTATATTATCACTTTTCTGCAATCCTGAAACTGTGGCATATGTACCTAGATCTCTGGCTAAACAGACTATAATTGGTTTCTGAACATGACAAAACAGTCAAGGCTGCACATTTACTACGAATATACAAGTATTAGGATTTCCTAATGTGTAAATCTTTATATAGCAAAGAATATATAATAGTAGAGACCGGATTAAGTTAAGGAAAACAGTAAATTGAGCCAAACCTTGTTAAAATGAAAATGAAAATATTTTTGATCATGTGATCAATAATAGAAGCATAATTTTACAGAGTCCGTAAAGGTAAACCCCATATGGGTTAGGTGGTTAGACTTCTATTTTTTAACAATATATCATTTTCAATCCTGAATCCAGTCTCTCATAAATTTAATAAGAGCTTAGTTTAGATCACAATACATATTTTTTAATTGTTTTATTAATCCATTTTGGTATCTGTGAGCTACAGCATGAGGTCATGAACCTGGCATAAAATTGTGGCATTTCAACATGGGCACAAGTAAAGTTGAAATGGTTACTTTGGGGTAAATTGAGCCTTTTGGCCTGGGGCAGCTACTAATGTCACAGGACCTGGGTCATATTTGCTCTCAAATAGCAATGTGTCTCCCAGTCATCCAGGACATGAATTTCCAGAAGAAAAAGTCATTTTGCAAGTTCATTGCAACAAAGTATAAAATAAAGAGGGCAAAAATGAAGACATAAATCTTGACTGACACATTTGAGAGTTGCAATAAGCTGGTCATAGTAAACTCATCTTTAAATTCAAAGAAATAGATCAAGGATTCTGGCAAAAATAACCAAACGTCACAGAGGCGGTGGCAAAGGCAGCAGAACCCAGCGGATTATATTCACCTGCAACCTGGACGGGTGGATTATTGAGTAAAAGTGGGAGATTGATGGATCGAGGGAACCCAGGGAATTTTAATGATGATGGAGAGACGATGATAGGAGGGAGTAAGGGGAATGAGAGAATGCAACATTCAGTTTGGATTGTTAAAGTAACGTTATGAGTTCATAAATCACTGCACTTTTCAGCAATGACACCCAGTTCTAGTACTTTTCTTTCCAAATGTAAAAAGCCTTTTAATAATGGTGACTCCATATATATTGCTTGTTAGGCTTCATTTAAACCCCATTATTAACCTCATTATTAATTTCTGTTGATATTTTCTGTTTCTGAATAAATTATTGGGATTATTTTATTTATTTATTTATTGTTTGTTTTGCCCAGCTCTAGATTTGCTGACATGAAATGGAAAGGTAAAAAGCAATACCAGTTTTTTGTCTTGTTTGATGATCAGTGCTGGGAACACATGAATGTTACATTCCGTGCCCGAATGATACTCTCATATAAGAACAGATAGAGTGTGAGTTGTGCTATTCATTTCCAAACACACATACAGGGAGTCAGAGCTGCATAACACCTCAATATGGAAGCATAAGACATTCTGCAACTTCCAAGGGGTTGAAAAGGATTCAGATTCTTCCACCTCCTCCTACCACTTCTTCTTCTCCTCACCCTGGAAGCTTTCCCAACTCTGAGTAATTGCTATTGTACAACAGAAGAGGAACGAGGATGAATAAGCAAGCCTCCCTCTTACAGCTCCATCCCCTTCGTTTCCAAATGATCTTTCTTCGCATTAACTTGTGGCTCTCTTAATGACCCCTGCAGCAGATAGTCCCATAACAACGCCACAGCTGTGTAGCTTTATGATGATGCCACGCCCCAGCAGGAAAAGGTTCTTACGCTTTAAAATATTCAAATGAGGCTGTGACCTCTGAGATTCACTAAAAGTTGATAAAACGTGTAGGAGGAATTTCATGGGAGTGGGCAGGAATGGTGAGTAATGACGGGCAAGCTGAGGGTGAATATAAGGATTTCAGATCGGATGCAAGCAGGGAGAGCAGGAGAGTTGAAAAGCCTTAAGCTGTAAAGACAGAAGTAGAGGTTTGTGAGATGTGAGAGGCTTGGGTGTAGCGTTTCAGCTCCTGGCTCTGCTGCTTGCTATTTCAGCTGTGCCGGAGCACCAGCCAGCCACCCCAGCTCTCACGCCATAGTCACCCCATGAGTATGGTGGCAGCGACACGTGTTTTGACCGATCTAATCTACACCACATGGTTAGTTTATAGGACTTTTGTCTTGTGGTCAGCCCCCCGTCATTTATCAATGACGAGCGTCACAAATCTTGGCACCACGGCGGTGTAGCTGAGCCAGCATTACTATGGGAGAAACGGGCTGGCGTGGAATCCAAAAAAGTAAGTCACTAATTACTGAGCTGCGTCAAGGACGACGACGTCAGAAGGAATGCGGTGCCGCTACTGTCGAAATGAGTGGGAATTCCAACAACGGGAAAGGTTCCAACAGCGATGTTCATAACTTATGCATGTTTCTTGATGTCTTTCGGCGTGCAAGGAGAAATAAAGAGTTCAAATGTATAATGAATCATGTCATTAAAACAGAAATGAAAGGCAGCAGTGTGAGCATGCTTCACTTCTGTTCCTTTCTAACCTCTCTTTCTGGGTAATAAGAGGAATTTAACAACCAGGTATTTGCTGTGACATGGCTTTAAGTGAAAGTTAATGTTCGAGTTTGCTTTGAGTCAGCAAAACACTGAATTCCCGATTTCCGAGGCAGCGTTTCAGAATACTGATAAGCGTATCGGAGGTGGAGGACAGCTCAAAAACAGATCCATGGTATTTGAAAGCAAATGAACTTAGATAAATCTTGTTTTCCTTAAAGATTTTGTGCTGTGTTAGTAGTGAGCAGCACTTCCTGATCCTTCTCCTAACTGCTATGCTGTTTTCACTTCCCTCTTTATTTCCCTTGCAAGGCTCTCAGAGCTCTCTGGCAACCACACAAGGCAGACCTCCAGCAAAACCTACAGAGTTAGCGTGTAGACCGCAGCTTGAGTCATTGAACACTGGAACTTTAATCTAAGCTGAATATAATGCTGTCGATTTGGATTTTCAGTAATCCTCCTGGTATCTGCAGCTCTTACTAGATTTCTGGTGATGTCAGTAACCTTAGAATCCAGCTGGGTTACAAAATACAGAGTTTGTGGTTACGAAATGTTGCATATAGATGTGATGCACTGTCCATCGCTGTTACACATATCGAAAGTAGGGCAGGTTACGCTCTTCTAATGAACTTCAAAAGGATACTGTGGTGTTTAAGATCTTAACCATTAGATGTTGCAATCAGTTGCTAAACCAAAAAAGTAGTGCTTCAATTTATTGCTCATCAGGAATACGATAATCCAACATGAGATTGCCGCAAACCACGACTAGGTCTGTTTTTATTACCATTGGTGCAAATACGAAGTCTTAACTAAGATGTCAATCAGTGTACTTATTGTTTTACGCAATATGTTTTGAGCATTTACATCAGTACCAAATAATATACCTTGTTTAAAAATGATCCAACTAATCAGATTGAAATTAATTCTAAATTGATTTTGATAAATTGGCTGTATTTCATTAACGTTATAACTAAGTAGAGCCATTTAAAGCAACACTAAGAAATTTTTCCACCTTTATAAAATAACTTTTGTGATTATACGTCCACTTACAGCTCGTTGAATGACACCTCTGTCATGGGCCGAGGGGGTCCGTATCGCTTTAACCGGCACTAAGCTACTTTGAGGAGGGTGGCAGGAACCTTGATGTGCTGACTGCTTTACGGCATTCGCCACTTCCCCCGTTTTTTATTTTCAACATCATCATAGGACATTGTTTTGCCACAATTAGATTCATCAACTCATCGCTATTTATCCGTCACACAGCAACTGGAAACAGAAATGTACTTCAATTCATCTGCAGGCGACCGGGAGATCAGGATTTTACCACGCTAGGCGCTCCTGCTCATAGGAAATGCAGTCTTCCAGTCTTTAGAGTTGCTTTGAGCCACTGCTCAGGCTAATGTTGATAATGTTGATAAAGTTTTGTGGGATCAGGGGTCCAAATACTCTTGATCCCACCAAACACCCACTACAATGTCTGTTTTGTAAGCTTTTTATCAGGCGACCTTTGGCAGGTAAAGATTATACTAAAGTCTCGATCTGGATAAAGCACAGCAGGAAAGAACTCTGATGACACAGGAAGTAGAGAAAGATACATCAGGAACAAAAATAATTTAAAAAAACGCTGGGATGAAAAGTATTAGGGGATGTTATTATGAAAAATCTAAAGATGAATCATCAAAATACATTTTACATGCAATCGCCGTTTTATTTGCTCATCTCACGGGGTCAGATTTCCATTTCAGCTCCAAAGCTTATTGCTCCACTAAATTCTTCTTAGGCAAGTGGATATATTTAGAGCTGAATAAGATATTTTTAGGATAGAAAACCAAATCAGCCAAGGGATTTACCACTCTTGATTTGTTTGACTTTATTTATATATGTGTTCTGGTTTTATGTAACAGAGCTTTGTTGTATGCGACACACAGACAAAGAACAAACCTGGGGAGCTCAATTTTTAGCAGCCACTATTTATTTCAGCCATCATTAGAAGCTGTATTATTTCTGTCTTGGTGGGAGGGGTAGCATCCACCACAACCCTCCGTGGAGTCTTGTGACCTTTCAGACCACAACACAGTCTAAAGAATCCCTCATTAAGGAAAACGGAGAAGGAATTTTCTTAAGTCGTCTGTTTATGTGTTGGATAAATGGAAAGTTAGTGCTGTAGCGCACAGGGATGAATTTCTGTTGAACCTGGATTTAAAATTCAGCAAATTAAGTGAATTTTGACAAACAGGAACTTGGGATCCAACAAATCATGACTTCAAAATAAATTAAGAAGGTATAAGTTAGTTTTGCTTTGAACCCCAACAACAATTATTTGCTACACCGTGTATTTTAAGAAATAATATCCATCTTTTCCATCAAAATGTCCTCTCATCATTTTCAAATGTGCTGGTACGGAGTGCATATGCGCCTGCAGTAAGCGATTATTGAAGCAGATCGTGTACCAAAAGTTGGAATCAAGTTTGTGAATGCGTTCATAAACATTCTTATTTAACATAGTTTTACGTTTTTTGTTTCTTTTTTGTTTGTTTGTTTGTTTTTCAGCCATTTAATGAAGGAAAAACTGCGAGTCTAATTACGTGCAGCTAGTATACCATCCTAAGCCCAGTTAAAGGTTCATCCGATCGACGCAGAGCTTATGGTGTTGCCCACCCCAGTGAACCGTGTCTGGGAGGTGTTAGAGAAGATGTCTGTTACCGACGGACCGACTGAACCTGAACGTTCCAGCGGAGGTGTGCGGTGAGAGAAGCATGTTTAGCTGCCGGCAGAGTTCTGCTATGTTAGCATTTAAAGCAAAGCTTTGTTTGTTTCCAGTGGATGTCACATTTAGGCAAAGCAGTTTGTTCTGGTAACGCAGCCTTCACAGCAGATCACACGTGTTACTGTCCATCTAGTTTCAGGTGCTTCTTTTAATCCTTACATTTCTGATGTCTCTCATTGGTAAACCGTAAATATTTATAATAACTTTATTTACAAACATACAACATAGTTTTCACATTTGACTGTCCAGTAGCATTGGCGCTTTCAATTCTCTGTACTAAGTTACCATTTGATTTCCATCAATACTGGTTCTTAGCAGTATTTACCATTTTGAAATTATAACCATTTCAATGACATATTTTATTACAATGAATCAAAACCACTACAATATAATGATAGAGAAAATGTAGTTCATAGCAATCCTGAATAACTAAACGATGATCTCCCCTTCACCTATCAGTACATTCACATAATTGTGAGCCTGAGTATTTTAGTTATAAAAGAAAACCTTTCCCAAAACTTGTTGTATTATTTTGGAGTTTTTTTTTTTTTTTTTTAACCAGCCATCAGGTTAATTTGTTTAGAATCTAAGACATAAAAAAAACAAAGTTATAATCCAAGCCTGCATGAAAATTAGTTTTTTTCCCTCAACAATAATATTAAATCCTTTTTGTTGAACTAAGACTACTTTCTGTCGTTTGGTAATCTTAAATCTAGGCAAACAAAAATCAGTATTAGGGTTTCTCAAGGCTCTATTGACAGGCAACTTTCATTTGATTTATTTATTTTTTTTATCACTCTAGGTCGTCCCCATAATATCAGTCAGCTGAGGTTAGAATTGCTTCCTGCTTATTGAAAATAAGAAAATATTGTTGTTGGTTTTTTTTGTTTGTTGTTTTTTTTTAATAAAATTCCAAGAATAGAGATTAGATTTCTACTGGACTTTGGACTTTACTAAGCAAGAGACTGTGGAGAAGAAATAAGGAACCTTGGTGCCATTTTTGACAGAAAGATTAGTATATGCCTGCATTTTAAGTACATTTCATTTTAGCGTTGGTATTTTGACGGAACCCTTTAAAAACATAATTGTGCAGCTGCAGCCCATCAGAAATGCTGCCAAAATCTCGACTAATAGAAGCACAACGGATCATATTACATAAGTCACTGAAACACTGTACTAGCCCCGTACTGGTAAAATGATGCTTTCTAAAAGGCTCATATTGGACCAAAATACATTTCTGAGTTATGTGTCAAGTACAAAGTCCCTTCCAGGTCATCAGAGATCTGTTTCCAGGACCAGAAGGAAACAATGGAAGGCAGTATTTCATCTCAACTCCTCAGCTATGGAACCAACAACCTAGAAAACCTGAGACGTGCAGAAACTGTTGTGTCTTTTACAACAAGAAAAAAACAAACAGACTTACCAATAAATAACAAAAAAAGTTGAAAAGTTTAAACATTTCTTCGAATTGATTAACCTCTAAGCTTTCAGAAAACAGTTTTGTGAAATGATTAAACTGTAAGTTTTTGATGTAATTGAACATTGAATGAAATGTTTCATATACAGTTACCCCTCCGCCCAATTCTGCAGTACCAAAGATGAAAAACAAACAAAAGCTCAGTGCTGAGTCTCTTTCTGATGACTGTGGTTTATTTAAAGAGATCAACATACTGACAGTCTCAGGATACACACATTACTCTTAAACAAACCCTGTCTCATAAAACAAAGCAATTTCTGATACAATGCCTCAATCAGTTCCTTTGAAGGCTTTTGGCTTAGGTGAACATCATTTCAGATTCCATTCTAAGCTGTAATTTGTAACATTGCTTCTTGATTTTTTATTTATTTTTTCATTCTCCCAGCGATTGTGTTTCTCAGCGCTCACTGTGACAGACTGTGCACATCAACACATCACCTGTCAGGCAAGCCGAGTGGGCGGAAAGAAAAGCTGCTGCAGTCTGGAGTTGCCATTTAATTTAACTGAAAAATTCTGTTAGCTGCTAAACTTTTGCTGTCATTTTGGGAGCACGGAAACAATCACAGGGAGGTTAATTCGCAAAGTCTGCGGATACGTTATTGAAATTTAAGATGGCGCCGCATACCAGGACAGTTTAGTGGAAGTCTTTTTTAGTAAAGATGGCAGAATGCTCTTCATTTCTCAAATTTATAACTTTAGGATGTATAAAAATACACCAAGGTCTCATGATGACATGATTTTCTTCACTAAAAGTTTTTTTTCTTTCCATAATCAGTGTAGAAAGATTTGAGAAGTCCATATCCTGGGAATCCTCTTGTGAAATCACAAGGCAGCACATTTCTCCTTTGGTACAGGCACAGTCAACCTTTAGTTGAATGCGAAACCTTGTAACATCAGCATGTTTGTTTTATTTCAGATGCCTTAGAATTACGTATTTACCCTAGGGCAGCGCAGAAATGCAGTGGATTCTCCCGCCTATTCGTGGTTCACCGTTAGGAGATTTCTCCTACGAGGACAAAAGTTCAAATTATTCCCAGATTGTTGGAAGAACAAATCTAACATCTAACATGTTTGAAAAAAAGAATTGCAGTTTGTGAGCTGAAATACCAAAGTAGAATGCTTCTTAACGCACTGTTGGCTGGTGTTGACAAAGCAGCCACTCGAGGAGAGCAATTCCTTGCCGCTGATTGGTACCACCCTCATGAGTGCAGGTAAAGAAGTCTGTGGATCTGAGCTTCTGCAGTAGTCCTGACTGTTTTCCTTTTAATGCATATTGAGGTATATTTGGTGTTTGAATTACATATTATCATTTTCAGAGGTTGTTTCAGGTGTTTGCAGGTGGAGCACACTGTACAATATTTATATATTCCAGTCCCATATATATATATATATATATATATATATATATATATATATATATATATATATATATATATGGGTATATGGGAGTCCGTATCTCACCTCGAGATTCTATCTGTGTCAGAAGCATAAAACACGTTTGTTCTACATTTAGTCAACACGGAGAATCGTTAACTTAAATTTATGCAGAAACGGCAGATCCCGTCCAAACACATTTTACAGAATTTACATTTGGAGTCACACTCAGAAAAGAACACAGAGCAAAACAAAACAAAAACACAGATACGATATTGAAAGTCAACGTTTTCAAGCCTTTTGCTATTAGAATAAAGTCCAATGCTAAGCAACATGAAATATTGTTCACTGTACCACTAAAAACAAGAACAAAACATATTGGAAATCAAGAAAAGGTCATTATATTCTGTAAAAAAATACCCTGCGTCTCACAATGATGCCACTATATTCTCAATCCAGGCTTAATACATCATTTGAGCTGGATGACATTTGGGTCTGGATTTGCATTTGTCACAGGCAGCAACTAATTCGGCTAATTCAGGAGATTAAACAAATGATCCAGCATCGCATCAGCAACCAGTGGAGCCGCTGCTGGTCAACATAGGCCCGTTTCCACGCCAACAAAGTTGAAATGACCGTCTATCAACCATTGTCCTTATTGTACTGAGATTTAAATATGGGACAAATTATGGAAAACTTGTTGGTTTCATGTTAGTCTTAAATTTTATCAGTATTCTTCATTTTAAATCTTTTCTTTTTTAAATTTGTGGTACTTTGTTGAATGTCAATGCATTCATCTGGAAAGGGTTTTATGGAGTAAATCCATAGTAACTGGGCATAAATCATTATATTGCCCAGATAAAACATGCAGTTGACGCCAAATTCTGTAATTAAAAAGAACACAAATGCACATCTCACATGTGCGGGTTTAACTTTAACTATAGATCACTTTAATGTTATTTGTACAAAATGGCCAATCAGCCTCTGAAAGCAGCAGCTGACAATCTCACCCAGACTGCGGGATGTCCAACGCAAGCACAGCTAAACCAATAAAAACAAAAAAACACCATCAAGCTATTAGACTCATTAGTCGTCATCCTGCACAAACATAATCAACATCCCTCTTGACAGAGTCTACCAGCTACCACTTACCAGGAAATCACACAAGCCCCTGTTTTCTGAAAAGTGGGTGTGCGTCCCCTCTCAGAGCTCGAGACTGAGGATCCCCTCAAAATCTTCTTCTCTTCTCATCATTTGCTCATTAGCCTAGTTGATGTTTAACCTGTTGATCAGGACCTTAAGCTGAATTATACATTTCGTGAAAAAGGGTAATTGGCTCTGGGTAAGGCTAGAGGTTTTTAATTTTGGCTTTACAGCCATAAACTTCCTAAAGCCGTATGAATGCACCTACGTTAAACCGCACTGTCAAATCCTTCTGACCCGGCTAGGTGGGCACTAAAATAAATCACATTTACCGCTGGGTATCACAGCTGGGTTGGACTGATAATTGTTTACATTATCAATTATTTACTGTTCTCTCAGACGGCATAAAAAAGGTCAACAAAATGCTATTGAATTGGGAGAAATGCCCAGGATTTGCTTCAATGGGTGGGCGTTAACATCTGTCACGGTCAGCTACAATGGTTTGGAAGCGAAGCACAAGAAAATGGATTAAAGACTTGCCCCACTGTATATTTGGATCCCATTTTCTAAGAAGTAAAAATAAAAGCTGTGCAGGTACAGTAGAACTGTCAGGTGTTTTGTCCTAACGATGCAATATTTGATCAAACATTTCACCTGGGTTAAATAACATTCTAATATTAGATTTGTCACAGTGACTGAGCCCTAATGGTGAATTTGATCCGATGTCCAACCAGCTAGCAAGAGTTTAACATTCAGCTCATAAAACCTGAGGCACATGCAGTGCTTTACAATCCCTATTTGTTGAGCTGCTTTCCTTAGTGCTTTAATAGATGTAATGGGGAGAGGTATGTAACAACAAGTGATATTCATGGGGATTAGGGACAACAACTCCCAACTAATCACTAAAATCCTTCCATAAGGAGATCTCTTGATATTAAAGCATCAGCGAAGAAGTTTCTGTTTTGGTCGATTTTGGCAGCCAGTTTGGAAAAAAGCAGTAGTGTTTTGCCTGAAGGAAGACTGCATTTCCCATGAGGACCAGGTCATACTGTCGTAAAATCCTGATCTCCTGGTCGTCTGCAGTTGGATTGAAGTACATTTCTGTTTCCAGTGTCTGTGTGAAGGATGAATAGCGATGAGGTGATGAATCTAATTGTGGTAAAACAATGTCAGGTGATGATGGTGAAGATAAGAAACGGGGGAAATTACATATGCCGTAAAGCAGTCAGCACATTTGTGGTTGTTTTGTGTGGCGGGGTTACTGCCACCCTCCTCAAAGTTGCTTAGTGCCGGTTAAAGCGATACGGACCCCTCGGGGCATGACAGAGGCTAATTCAGTGAGATGTAAGTCGACGTATATGAAAAGTTACTTAATGTTTCTTTAAAACAAGTAGATATTTCTTTTTGTTGTTCTAAATGTCCCAACGACGTCTAAATCATTTGTGACCGCATCTTCGGTTTCCAGAGACGAGAAATGGCGACAGAGTGATGGAAAACACATGTGAGCATTGAAAAAAAATATCCCTGTACACCGCAGATACCAAAGTACAACGTAGAGACACATTCAGAACCATCGTAGGACTTAGAGAAAAATCAGCTGGAAAGTGTATCTGTAACTTCTGTCATTTAGTACCGACATTGGCACCTGAAGGACTGCAAATACGACTTTGTTTTCAGCTCTTTCTTTGAAGTTAAAGCATCCTAAAGTTAAAGATCATACAGAAAAGGAGTACACACGTATTTATTCTGCACTAATACATAATGAAACCATCCTACCACTACAGCAGGAGCGAACATTTACAGTCTTCCTTATTTGTTGCTCTTGGGCGAATAACCAATTACTGTCCAATTAGAGTTCTGTTCCATAAAACGTCTAAATTGCGTGAGCACCATAAAGCAAAAGAGTAAACCATGGGCTAACTGTTTTGTTAATAAACAGAAATTAGCGGTTATATTCCATAACTATGACAAGGTATTGCTTTTACAGCCAGGAGAAAACTGATCAGCATCTCAAAGAAGCTCAAATAATAACTGACCTATGAGTCTAAATCCCAGAGGAGCTGAAAAGGCCATTTGATTGTGTTTCAGCACAGCTTTCTAACAGTGTGTCCATACACATTTCAAATCAAGCAGAAGCAAATGAGTTTGAAAAGCAGATCTTCTACAGGAGATACTTCCAAGCATAATTACATTTTGAATATACTTGGAACATATGAATTACAAAGAATTATCTGTCCTTTGTGATGATTTTTCTATTTAATTGAACTGAGGTGGTATTGTGTGACTGTTTTAATGTTTTAACATGTTGAAATACCAGGTGGGTCATGGGAGTCATTAACCAGAACATAAATCCAATTATGCATTTGGTTCTTTTTCCTTCTTACGAGAGCAATTTCCCGGTTAAACTACTACCGCTGCTACTGCTCCTACCCACGTTATGTCTGACCGCGTTTTTAGGAGTTTTGATCACGGGTGACAGCAAACAGTGAGTCATGTGTCGACAAGCTTTGCTTTGTTTGCCTCCAATTTGGGCTCATGAAAGTAAAAGGGAAAAAAACACCAAATCCAGGAATGAAACACGGCGAACCTTTAACCAGGAGAGGTGAATGTCTTGCCAGGTGCAGCTCCCTGCGCCCTGCATGGGGCCAATCTGGCCACGAAACACAGAATGGAGGCCATTTGGAAATCACAGCAGGCGAAGCGAGGACTGTGAGGTGAGGCTCGCTGCAGCTACTTCTCACGTTAAGTAGCTGATGTCCTCCTCTTTGTACAGAAACACCTTTAGCTTTGAGTTCCATTAACAGAAAGGGAGCAAGGACATTTCTTTCCCGCTTCAGTGTGTCAGGGTAAAGCGTTACCCTGCAATGATTGAATCATAGCCACAATAGCAGAAGGTAGAAGCCTGCTGGGCTGCTGAGTTCTTCCTGTTCTCCTCGCTCAGCGTGGGAACAGCCATGAACAAAATGTGCCCTGAAATCAGCGCACAGAAAAAAGGCCGTGAAGGCAACACAAGCGGAGCAGGTAGTAATTGCTCCTTTCCACTGCGTCTCCTTTCCGTCCATTTAAGCCTGGCTCGCGGTGTGAGGCTTTCAGATGACGGCGTCAAAGAGGGCATGCTCGTCTAACCCGACATACAAGAAAGGCTTCTCTGCCGTTGTGGGACGAGTGTGTGCGGCTCCGCGCACACAAGACGCATCCCCCCACCGCCACGGATGCTGCGATATTGGACACGGCTAAGGTTGAACTGAGAAGGTAAACAGGTAAATCGATGAGGTGGCAGGTGAGTCACCCTCCGCAACAATGGCAGCTGCATTAACGGGCTCGCCTCTATTCAGAGCCTCTCTCCAGTTTTTTTCATTTCGAGTGTAGTTTTTATTCGGGGGACAGGAACAGGAAACCCTCGCAGCGATCAATTAACCCTTAAATGTGCAGCTCGACAAACAAACTAATTAATTAGGGAACCCCAGAGCACAATTGGGGATCAGAGCTTCGCATTACATGATCTTAATGGTTGTCTTGATTAATGGAAGGTTTTGGAAAACTCTGGCAAGAAAGGAATTTATGAAGCTATATTTGCTTAAGAGTTAAACTCGGATTAATGGAGCGCTGCCTGAGCATTGGCGACACCAGTAGGTAATGGGATTTGATACATTTCACCCTCCCGCCATCCTGGCTCTGTGGTCAGGCAGGGAGAAGGAGATATTACGGGGGAACCGACCCCTCCAGGAAACAAGATAGGGGCAAATAAAATAAAACAAAGTTCATCCTCAGCAACTCCATTACCTACTACTCATACCAACTCAACTTTCAGATTGAAATGACCTTTATCATTTGAGCCATAGGGTTATTTTCTTCAGACCCTCGTGGGAAATTATGGTCCAGAGTCTCTGATGAGGATTACATCTGGCAGCGGCGAGGGAACTCTGTTTTGAGGAGGCAGTGACTGACTCTTTTCAACATAAAGTGCAAAAGCGAAGGTCAGTGAAGAGTCAGGTTTTATGTCCTAATCTCCTTGTGGGCGAACATTCATAAAAAAATATATAAAAAAATCACTCCACTATGAAAGCCAATAGGTCATCTCATCTATAAAGTCATATTTCTGTAATTCAATTGAGATAATTAATTGTGCCAACAAAAGGAGAGATAATATCCCATGAACATTATTTAAATTATTCCATCATCAGAAGCAGTTTTAATATACTGAGATGTTTTCTTTGGTGCAAATACTTGATTATGATTCCACAATGAGTTTATGACTTCCTTTGATATAATAATATATAATATTCCTACTAAATTTAGCTTTTAAAAAGTACATCCAGTTTTTAAATAAGAGAAAACGATCCAAACATAAGTTATGAGATAAGAACTGTATTTTCTTATTGAAAAGCCTTTTATTTCTCTTATTTGTCTTAAGGAAATAACATAAAAACAGATACGGCTACTCTTTTTTTTTTCAATTAAAACTACCCAAACTTTCCACGGAAAGTCACAGCGATGCATCTACTGTATTGTAAGTATAACTGGTTAAAAGGAAAACGTGAATATTGGCCTTTTGTGGGTCACATGTTTGACTCTCAGTGTGAACACTAGACCAGAAGTGACTCTGATGCACCAAACGGCTAACTTCAGCTGACATGAAACTCAACACATTAATATTTATACGGACTAAAATGGATTTTCTGAGAAACACTGGAGTCATGAACAGACGGTTTGGCCGCCAGAAAAAAACCCAAACGCTCGTTTGTTTTAGCTGAAGGCACACATATTCAGGGATTAGATCATTTGCCCTGCCGTTGAATAAATACGATACATTAAACTCACAGGTTTCTGTTTCAGATTAAGCCGTGGAGCTCTACTGAACCACCAAAGGAAGGCATCCAGCGGACATCCTGATCAGACGCTAGAATAACTCAACTCCTTCTGAATGATGGTCAAGTTCAAAAGAGTTCAGCAATCAAAAAATAACCTGCTTGTAATAAACATCAAGCTGAAGATCTTCTGTGAGCACATGTTCCTCAATAATGTCATAAAACAAAAGCATCTCTTATGCGCAGCGTAAAAATCTTTCCAAAAAACACCTAAACCAACTAGATCAGGATGAATTACTTTGTCCAAAGACAATACATGTCGAAGAGCAACTTCAGCTGCTCTACATTAAAATGCATTAAATGGCTGAATTAACAGAAGGCAGTTTGCATTGTATTGGACATTATTGAGAGATTTCACATGAAACTGC
This sequence comes from Orestias chungarensis, assembly GCA_032876305.1. NCBI lineage: Eukaryota > Metazoa > Chordata > Actinopteri > Cyprinodontiformes > Cyprinodontidae > Orestias > Orestias chungarensis. The sequence continues at coordinate 199,871 of JAVLVB010000678.1, read as the reverse complement.
TGGTTTTAAAACAATCAGCGGATCAATCATCAACTGCCGGGCTCCAGCTGCGGAGACAACGGCGGGCCGCGCAGGTGCGCGCTCGGATACGCTCGCTCACTCGGCCGTGCCGGTGACAGACCCCTCACCATGTCTAACGTTTGCGGAGCGCAACGGCTGACCGCCTGTCTGTTAAATTCGGCAGACAGCGGACGTGAGAGAGAAAGAACTGTGACGGAAATCACCCACAGGCAGCCACAGACCCAGCTTGGCTTCTCCGTAAGACCTTGAGTCTTAAAAAAGTCGAGTTGCCCTCCCCTCTATTAATAAAAAGACGAGTACAGCTTTCCTGCAGTCACGCTTCTCAGGGACCAAATAAAGCCCATTACCAGAACTGAGCCCACAAGTTGTCTTAAGCCCTCTTTCACCAAACGAGTCCTGCAACAAAACCTAGTTCAATATTTGGACGGCGACACCGTGTGAGTATGTTTTAAAGCAGACCTGATGTAAGGAGACGTATCAGATTTCACACCTAAGTGCACCATCAGCTTTTTTTGCTTTTTTTTGTCCATCTTTCCCAGAGAAGGACGGTTTAATCTGAAGGAAAAGACGACGGTCACGCAGGATTTTGTAAAAGTGGGTCAACACAAACAAGGCATCAGCAATGACTCTTTCGCCAACTTTCACATGGAAACAAAGAAAGGAAGAGATAAAAGCGCAGCGGGTGGTCAGCACTCCCATTAGCTCTGGCATCTTGTCAGAAACGGCAGACAGTGCCCTGGTTTTAGCAGATCTAGCCTTGCTCACGCTTCTCACAAAGACGGTACATGAGTGGTTGATAAAATCCCCCTAATCTAGGCTTTCTTACTTAGTTATTTGTAATTTCATCTCTTGACTGAAGAATGTTGAGGATTACCATGCAACAAATGTATCGACGAAGATGCTACGCTCAATACTGAGCAGGCTTTTAGGACGTTTTGGGAGATCCTGGCTGAACTGAAGAACTTTAAACTGCTGACAGCTCAAAAATGGGTCAAAGGGCCCAGTGGGTTTCATTTAATTAGATCTGGAAGCGTAAATCAAAAGACGGCACAAAGGGAAGACAGTAGACTGGACATCAGTAGGTTCAGATAACTGGAATAAGTTCTGACACCGTCCTGAAGAGCTCGCTTCAGAAGCTCTGAAACGCCGCCCTCTGGACTTAAGCTTTCTATTTGATTAGAGCTGTTTGGATAGAACGGGTTTATCTTAATGTGAAAGTCTTAATCTGCGATTCTTGTGTAAATATTAACAGAGTGAGCTTGTTTGCCTTTTCTGGAGTGCCGTGGAGGAAGACACAGTGAGACTGAACTCCATCCAATCTCTGTCACTTCCATCATTTTTGGACCGCTTGGCGCTCAGTGTTGTTTGTGGAAAAGGTTTAACTTCATAGAGCAGTTTTGTTTTTTTACATGGAAACCTTGAACTTCACAGACTGTTCAGGACTGAATGAATGCTGGAAACGTGTTGAAAAGACAAATCCCCTCCTCAGGCTATTCTACATCCGTCCCCATAGCGACCTGTCACTTTTACCGTGAGCTCCTTCATTAGCTTCCTTGTGTCCTTACTATCAATTTAATAGATTTGAAACATTGTGTCTGTTCCTGCACAGAATCTAGTCAGTCAAACAAAACGTGGGAAACAGACTGAAGTGCGTAATCTGCCAAATGCCAGGTTTTAACTACCATACATGATGTAACCAATGCACTAATTGTCACATGACATCATGGTTTAAATATTTTTAAAGACTATACCCAAAGTTGCCAACTTTAATTCAAGCCTCCCTCAAGCTCAGTCCTCCCATATAAATCATGTTCCAAATTAGCAAGATGATATATCCACAATGTTGGCTTGTGATTGTTCATTCTAAGGACAGAGGCAGTTATTGCTAGGAGCTGAGCACCTTTAAACTACTAAGTTTGCACGTATACATCTGCACACAGAGTTGACAACCACCATTGCTGTCTTTATCTGGCCTCCATTTTTAAAAGCTAATTGGATTAAGGGCAAAAACCTCCTGTATAGTAATTACGGCTCTGATCTGTTGGATCGGTCTGCTGCGATTCTGCTGCCGTAACGGGTCACCCAGTTGTGCATCTTTCAAGGTGCAGGTCCTGAAGAATCTGGGCTCATGGAGCAAGACTTAGACATTACATAGGAACTGTTTTCACAGCCGAGTCCAAACTTAAACCAATACCTTCATAGGTCTGGAATGCAAAAAGCTGTAACTAGAGCAAACCAATGCTGGAATATTATAATAAATTACACTTGCATCGAGTTTCAGGGAACAAATCTAATATGTAGGTGAGAGCTGTTAATGAAAAGAGTAGTATCTGTGCATAATTTGATTCTATTATTAATATATCCATCTTTAATTATAAAAACGTTAGTAATCTGGTGTCTTTTATGTAGAACACACAATGACGAAATTGTTTACCCCACTTCTTTTATCACTGCCTCCTTCTTAGACGCCCCAGCAAAACTCTGCTTTGTTATAAAAGCAAATTTATGAATGAATTTGGCATGGATGTAGTTTACGATCCTTTGATAGTGAACTATGAGTATGAATTATGTCAGTTTATGTCATAAACTTGACATTGAACTTTCTGAACCGTTTTAAAACGTGTGGTTTTCTTTAATAACTGAGGAGAACATTTTCTTTAATGGTCTTAATGTCAATTCCAAATTATACCTGATTCTAATGTCTTACTTTATGTTTATTAAATTAAATAAAAAATAAAAACATAGACAAAGTAGAATTTTCTTATATGCCTTTAACAAATTTGTCAGAAACAAATCCATTAAACAAATCAAAGCAGAATTATAGAAGGCTTTCCAACTAATAGTGCGTCTCCTACTCTGCCTTAGTGGTTCCTTAGCATTTGATGGTAAGATGAGCAGGTTAATGCAATCAGTGGAAACCATTGTGAGGACAGGAGGCCCTGAGGAGCAGCTTTGGGAACCACAGCTCTGCAACACCTTTCGAGCAAAATGAAGTTGATCTGCAGGTGTAGCTGAAGATCTCACGCCTCTGTTACCCTGGATGATGTAATAGATAACTGTCCCTCCTGCACGCGGACATGCAAGCAAGAGTCCCTGATTGTCTCCGTGGTCTCTAATTTCAGTCACCTGTCTCTGGGATGCTGGAGGAGGAGGGGGGGGAGGAATCACTGCCGACTGGATGGGGTTGGGGGGTTATTCGAGTTTATTGATGCCATCATTACAGTGAAATTGTAGGAGCAAAATGGTTTCCGGGTGTAAGAAGAAAATTGGAAGTTTGATGGCAAAGAAGCAATTACGCGCAGCAATCAAGAGACTCAGCAGGGTTTAAGTGTTTTCAAATGATATGACGAAATTGATCCAGTGTGTGTTCTAACACCCACTTTCTTATTCACTCTCTCCACAGGACAGTAAATCTGCAATCTGACGCGAAAGTTCCTTATAAAGTGTGAACGTCTGCGATTCCGTCCAGACGGGGAGAAATCCGTCGCTCCTGGGCTGACAGACGTCGCTGTTGGTGTCTGAGCGCTCCAGATGGAGACGCGCGTCTCCAGCCGCGGAGGGAAGGTCCGCGGGGACAGGTGAGGACAAACCTGGAGCTCACTCAGGCGGACGCGGAGCGGGGAGCCCGGTTCTAAACTCCGGGTACGAACGAGCGCACGGAGCCGCGGCTGCGGCACCAGAACCAGCTGAGAACGCGCCCCCGGACGCGCAGCTGTCGGAACCGGCCCAGAAAGGCACAGGAAGAGGCAAACGTGAAGAAAAACAACAGCCCACAACACTGCTGAGAGGAGACTTACCCGAGCAGAAGATCCACATCTGTTTGAGGAGACTGGACGCTGCGCTGCCTTCAAAGCCCGGAGATGTTGTTCAGTGGCGGCTGCAGCTGTAATCGGTGGCCACCAATCAAAAATATTTCTTCCTACTTGATGTACAATGTAACTATTTAGTTATAGCAAATGGTGCCTAATCTGTCCTGAGTGGCATCGCTCGCCGTGACGGACGGGCGGACGCAGCCAATGAGCGCGGCGGGCTGCGGCGCGCCGACCAATCGCGTTGCGCAGCGCGGAGTCAGAGGAAGGTGAGCCGAGAAGGAGGAAGAGTCGAGGCAACGTCACGTGTCCGCGGCCTCGTATCCTTCCGCCGGTCGTGTTTTCACGGGGAGGACTTCACTTTCGCTGCGTCTCCTGCAGAATTGCGCAGGAAAGTGGATCCAACGAAGTTCTGCGATCTGTCCGGTCACACTCAGCACTTACACGATTTAATTAAAGAGGATGCTTAACGGGGACTTTAGCCAAGTCTGCAGTCCTAGTTTCTTGGCGGAAGAACACTATGTTTACAGGGAGGAGTAACAGGCGCGTGATTGTGACATGTAGAGAGAAGAAACACCTGGAGAAAGGTGACTAAAGTTAAAGGGGGACTCAGTTTGAAAGCTCGCGTTCTCATGAAACCTCTGCAGGTATTTTCCTTCAGAGACTTTAAATAGTAACTCTGGAGTGAATTTGTCAGATTAGTCAGCGTGGAAGTGTTTCGGTTCTGAGATTTAAAGCAATAAAGCTTGAGATGGATCACTTTGAACAATTCAAATATGTTAAAACGTTATTTATACTGCAGGATGATGAGAAGTTTGATCATCAAAACCAATAACAGTGTTTTTTTAAATAAATAATAATTATTCAAAAAAAAAACAGGAAAAAAACGTTAAATAACAAGGTAAAGTTTTTTTTCTTCTTTTTTTCCATGTTATGTTAAAGAATGTTTAAAAATATAATATGTAAAGATAACGATTTCAGAATATTTAAAAATAAAAGATAATACTGAATAAAACAAGAATATCAAGAGGAAAAGAACAATAAATACATATAATAAATATTATGGATTCTCACCCACAGTGCAGAGGGAGCTGAACTATATTCCATTGTAATTTATAACAATTTAAAAAAAAAATCACTTCCCAGAAGGAAAATGTTGTTTTAATAATGTAATTTTCATATATTTTGAAAAAATAAACTCTTCAGTAATATTCATGTTTCACTGTATTTTCCACAAGAGCAAACTTTAAAAACTTCCTCTTAGCTAATCCAATCTGACATGTTCTTTCAGGTTGTTGATTGCTATCGCCATAAAACAAGTCGCCAGTGCATTGTTGTGCGAGCTAGAGCTGCTTCAGGGATTTGTACGGACAACTGAACCGAGGTCAGACCTAAAAAGGAAGTGAAATGCATCACTAGTGGAATGTTGTAAAAGTACAGAATATGTCCTCGTCTCCATCAGTTCTATTAAAGGTCTGAACACTAATGAATATAAATGAGTTGAAGTAAAGCATATAGAATTTGCCATCTGCTTCACTCGTCTTGAACATTACCCTCATTTAGACTTATATGTTTTAAATTTGAATGTTTTAAACAATAGTGAAAACCTCTTGCAAATGAAAGTAGCCTGTATTTGTATTTAGGGCCAGTCGTTGTCTTTCATCTGCAATTTGGCTCACCACTCGGGGTGCCATTTTCTTGGGGGTTGACATAATAAAAACTGTAATTCAATCATGGCGATATCATCGATCTATTGCTCTCTGTGAGATGTTGGATGTTAGTAAAGACCGGCTGGTTGTAAGTAAACATTGGCATACATGGGGCTGGCTAATGACCATAAAGTTTTGTATCAGGTTTAATATTTGTATCCAGGGTTGAATTTAGGAGATACTAATTTTTAGAAAACAAATCTCTACATTATAATCTGTAATCCTAAATTAATAATACTAAGAAAATAATAATAACAAGAATCTTTTAAACACAAACTCTTTAAAACAGTTGTTTTGTTTTTTCTTCATCAGAGCCATCTTATGTTGCAACCATAATCTTTGGCCTGGTTATTCTGGCAAATAAACACTTCTATAGTTATAAGATATATTTTAAAAAGACAGGTTTAATTCATGAAAACAAAATTGTGGATTTTTGGGTTTCTCAAACAGATTATTAAATCTCTCTGCATACCCAACTGTTGTGAGTTCAGAAGGAGGAGCTTTCCCTGGGCAGGATTCATGTAAGAACCACTGCCCTGCAGACACTTGTACTCTGACAACCCAAAATCAAATAAAATTCCTCTCTAAAGTTTATCAATGTTGAATGTAACCTGTTTAGCCAAGCACATTGCATGTGTTCTTTGATCATCATCACATCCTAACCAACAAGGAACAACGTAGACTGAATCTGGAGAAGTTTTATCAAAGTTAGGTTGCAACACAATATTTTATGCGTTACAGCAACACGTAAAACGTTTCAGGTGTTGGTCGATTTTGGAGGCAAGTGGACAAAATCCATAGTGTTTTGCCTGAAGGAAGACTGCATTTCCCATGAGCACAAAGCGTGGTAAAATCCTGATATCCCGGTCTCCTGCAGTTGGATTGAAGTACATTTCTGTTTCCAGTGTCTGTGTGAAGGATGATTAGTGATGAGGTGATGAATCTAATTGTGGTGAAACAATGTCATATGATGATGTTAGAGATAAGAAACGGGGGAAGTTACATATGCAATAAAGCAGTCAGCACATTTCTAGTGTCACCCTCCTCAAAGTTGCTTAGTGTCGGTTAAAGCGATACGGACCCCCACAGGCCATGATAGAGGAATCATTCAACGAGCTGTAAGTCGACGTAGAATCAAAAAGTTATGAAAATATTTTATGAATGTTGAAAAGTTACTTATTGTTTCTTTAATACAACTCTCACATCTCTGTTCAATCCAAAATCTGAAAATGACATTACCATCTACAGCTCAGGTTAAGGATTCTGTCAACAGATAAACTATTAAGAATTCAGAAACAGACATTTTATAAGGACACCAAATAAACTTTTACTGCTGAAAGAAAGCCATAAGAGGTCCCACTGGTGGTTTTCCATTAGTCAGATAGGAGCCACAGCAAGCATGTTGAAGAACCTTGGCAGATTAGAGCAAAACTGAACTTCTGACCTGACCATGCAGCATTCCCACCGTGAAGCATAGCAGTGGCATCATGTTGCTTTTTCCTTATCAGGTATAGAAAGCTAGGGTGAAAGGTTATAGTAGAATTGTTGGTGGTAAATAATAATCAGTTATTTAAGAAGCCTATTCATAGGTCGTGAAAGACCTGTTATTTGTCAAAGTCAGGAGAATCTGTGGTAAAGCTTTGTAATTGCTGTTCACAGTTACACTTAATCTAATCTAACTGAGTTTAATTCTGCATTCTGCAAGAATGGTGAACTACAATTATAGTGTCTAAATGTGCCGACAGCTAGAACTGCAGTAAAGGTCGGTTCTAAAGAGGGGATGAAAATAAATGTTATCTACACTTGGCAGGTTTTCATTTAAAGTCATGAATCGTTTTCCTTCCATTTCACAATTAAACACAACGTTGTGCAAGTCCACCTTATAAAATCCGATTTAAACAAACTGAAATTAGGAATTTTGAAATGACAACACTGGAGAGTGAATACATTTGTAAACATTTGTTGCAGGAGCAAAAAAAAAAAAAACTGGACGCATGTTCTACCAAATTAAAACATGTGATGACATAATCTGCACTTTTTAAAGAGTCCGCAGAAAACAATCCTCTGATTTATTTGTTTATTTCTTCAGTTTGAGTCTGGATTTGCCTGTTGGTTATGTCTGCTACAAGATCAGAGAAAAGGCAGGGCAGATATATTTCCTTCGGTAAATAATTAAATCTGTGTTTAATCTGATTATTGTGTCTGCTAACACAACATTGCATGTCTTATCTGATTTGCCTATCTAGCAACCACCAAACCAAAGTGGTGAATTAACTGGTGGTACTGGTAATAATAGTGACAAAAGCTCCAGACGCACACAGAGAGGGAGTGACGGAGAGATTACACAGTGTTTTCTGCTTTACATAAGGAGCTTATGCCTGTGGGTTTTTCGGTGGAGAGTTGCAGCAGTCAGATGGGCGTCCTGCTGTTCTCCTCTCATACAGCTGGGTTGTTGGGGGGGGTCAGCCGCTCAGCCAGGGGTCAGGGAAATGCCACGGGAAAGATGACAGTGAATAATCTCAGACACATCACAGACTGTAGGAGAGACTCAACATTGAGAAGGCCGTGGCAGCTCAAGTGGTCGGGACCAAATTTAGGGAAATCTTAATAGCAATTCACTAAAGGAAACTTATAAAGCTTTAATATTGTAAAGATATACAGTGATACATGTTTTCCCTCAAAACCACATACAATGAAGAGGTTTCTTTCACTTCAATCAATAACAGTTTGCTGCCCCCTGTTGAAACTGAAGCCTCCTATGACTGAGTGAACAGCAGTTAATGATATGTATTATTACTTCAGGTTTTAATTAAATCTCAAAGCTGATTAAGCAGAAACAAGCCGACTTAATTGCATTGTTGAGAAAATATAATTTTTTATTATGCGCCACGTGTTTTGATATGATGAAGCATTAAGTCAGGGTTGGAACCAGGGGATTGATTCATTTGGCCTTTCAGAAATATTGGATGTTGAGGGATTAATAAAAGAGCTGCTTAAGTATTACCTGTCATGTTCACACTTATTCCTCTCCATACTCTTCTCAGGTCTTAGTCTGTGTATAAAGCAGTAAAAAAGCAGTTAAGGTTTGTATACGAGGCACAGATTTTCACTTTCAGAGTATAATTAAATGTATTAAAAAAAACGGTCAGACAACAATAAAATATGGAATACCCTGCAAATGTACGGTATTCCTTATGTTGTGAACTCACATTTTGTCAACATATACCCACAATATATTTTTATCTCACTTTATGTGACGAGCAACGCTAAGTAGTAAAGGTAATCTATTGTAGTAGAAAAGGATTGTACAAATCAAATCTGAATGGTTTCACATGAATTTGTATTCAGCCTCTCTACATTGTAGAATCCTGTTTAACGATAGTTACAGTTACGATCGGTTGTTTTCAGGGGTATCACTATATAAAAGGCCTAATATGCAGGCCACACTTTCAAGATTTTTATTTGTAAAAGAAAAAATCCCCCCAAAAAATGTCAGTGGGGATGGTGACACACGAGTTAGAAGTTTGTCTTTTACACTTCCACTTGGATAACGATATCTAAAACCTGCACAGGTACAGTAGATCACATGGGTCCAGTATTCGAACACACTGTTAAAAGTGTTTGAAGTTTCAACTGTGTAACATTTCACCTTTTTATGTTTTGTCTAAATAGCTTTGTGAAAATTGTAAAACTTGGTTACCTTATAATGCCTCATCTTGATTATTTAACATACAGAAAAAAAAAACAAAAAAAACCTCAATGTTAACAGTTTTAATGGCCAAAATGACTCATTGTGATGTAATCCACAGAAGAAACAGCTTCATTAGGCTGGATGTGGTTCTGTTGGCTTCTTGAGCCAAGTGGCTGGGATGAGTATTAGCTCTTCTCTGGAGACTTTGTTCTTAACTGGAAAAAATTTGCTTGCCTGAGTTTTAGTCAGTCTTTGTGTCAAGTGAAGGAGAGTCTTGGGGTCTTGCTCATGAGTGATGCTTAGACAGAAAAGGAGATGGGCAGATGTATTTGTCTAAGGTCTGTCTGGGGTGAAGAAAGAGCTAAACCAAACAGTAAAGCTCTTGATTTCTTGGTCCGTCCTGGTCCTGATTCTCACATGTAGTCGATAAAAATGGATCACAACTGACAGAACAAGATCTAGAGTACAAGTGCCAAAAATGGAGGGTGGCTCAACTCAATTTAGGTTGTAGATAGATTGTATTCTGCATTATCTAATGCTTTTTCTAATATTTGAATTTATTCTTACAAGTCTTTTACATTAAGTCTTAAAACAAGCCCCATGTTTTTATTGTAACGGGAAAACCATACCAGTACAAAACTTGACTTTATTTGATCCCAATTACTTAATTAAAGTGTTCTGTTATGATTAAGGCATCATAGTTTAAATTTTCAGCCGTTTGAAGCCATTCATTTAAAGAGTCTGTGCTGAGATATTTTAATCTCTGCAGATCTTCAGTCTTAGACTTCAGACCCCTGAACGTGCGCCCGTGTTTATTTACAGTTTCATCTCCGCTGCTGTCACAAGAAACCAAAGAGTGTGTTTTAGAAACACTTTGCAGAAGCAGAAGAATAAACTCAGCGTAGATTGAAAACAAACAACAGTGGGGCCAGTCCTATTTGTGTAACCTACTCTCAGTCTGAAACTCCAGCTTCATATCTCATCTGTCTCTCAGCTCTTATCTTCTCTCCTCGTTCCTTATTTCTCTTTATCTTTAACTCGTTTAACCTCTCTCACTGTTTCTGTTTCCTGTTCGGTCTGCCTCTCATCTGTCTGCCTTAATCCTCTTCCTTCTTGGTTCATGTTTTTTTCTTCTTACGCTCTTCATTTCGTCTTGCTTGCCAGATTATCAGGCTTTTATTTGCAGAGGTCTTTGTCAGATCACAATGTTTGACACGACCCATTTTAATGAGGTGTGTTATTTTTAAAGTGCCTTGCAGTATTTACACAGGTTGCACTTCTCATTTAATCATGTTACACCTACATACTTCAATGTGCTGTGTGAGGTTTATGTTAAACATCAGCAAGTATTGCAAAAAGGTGAACCGAAGAAAAAAAATGATGTTCATGTTTTGAAACCTTATTAAAGCAAGAAGAATCCATTTATTGATAAAAAGAAATACATAGAACATTTTTAAAAATTACAATCAACATAAGGAAAAAGTTATACAGTGGGTACGGAAAGTATTCAGACCCCTTTAAATGATTCACTCTTTGTTTCATTGCAGCCAGAAATGTAGATATTTAAAAAATATCTACATTTCAGTTTTTTTCATGTCAAGATGGGGTGCTGAGTGAACATTAATGAGAAAATAAAAGAACTTTTTTGGTTATAACCAATGGCTGCAATGAAACAAAGACTGAATAATTTAAAGGGCTCTGAATACTTTCCCTACCCACTGCATTGAAAAGGCCTTCAGAACTCATAGATTTTCTTTAACAATGTTGAATGATAGTAACTCATGCTCCAGTCATTCTGCAGCTCGTTCCAAGCCAAAGGTGCTGAATGGACTTTAGTGCATGCAAATTAAACAAAAGTATAACGACAAAATATGGAGGTAGGCAGCAATTTGATTATTACCTCACATGATATATTTACAGACATTCACAGATTTAGTATAGGACTTCAGGTCGGGCCTCGCTTGTCAGATTAAAAGTGCATTTTGGAAATAAAAAGCCTTAACCATCTAATAAACCTTTTATTAAGATGACACTCATGCATTATTGTTATGCTGGTACACTATCGACTCCTAGAATCTGACTTAAATGTTTACTTTTTATATTGTAGTACTTCTACAGGTTTTAAGTCGTTGGTTTAGTTTAATGTGTACCAGTGTTTGGATTTGTTTAATCGCTCATTATTGCGTAGTCCAGCGGATGGCAGTGAGCATCCTCAAAGGGTCTGCTGCTCATTGTGACCAGCAAACACAAGATGAGACGAGCAGACATTCAATCTCCTGTTCACACCAAGAATCGATTTGCAATAATCAATTAACCCAATCTCTTTATTGTTTTAGGAGTTTGATCAATTGTGAGTACCTGGATACACATCTGCTCGCAAACCTCTTTTCTGCTTCAGTCCCCCACTTGGTTCACCCAGTGATAAATCTCACATCACATTTGTTCATGGTTTAGTGATTAATATTTATGGTCAGCTTATGTGATTTAATACCAGAGAGAGAGATACGTTACAAATAGATACATGCCTTGTTGTGTCAAGACCAGAGCGGAGTTAACATACCTGAATTTTTAAATTGAACAGGGTCTGTCGGATAGCAGAAGCTAATCAGTAATATTACCGTGATATGTTTACCGGCTACAGAACTATTAGAATATGTTATTACTATTGTCGGTTGAAGTAAACCTCCCTTATTAGTGGCTGATTGACCTTGTGACAATGTGGATGATCTCCAAAAACACAATCCACCAATCAGGGGTCCAATGCTGACCCCTGTCCACTGACACGATGAAAATCCTGGAAGGTTTATATAGTTGAAATAATTTATGTTTTTTTTTTTTTTATGATTATTAGTTATTACTTGTGAGGTGGGTTCATCTGAGGACATGGGATTATTTTAACGACTAGAATATGTAGGATGACCACAAAGCCTCGGCGTCTACTAGTTTTTCACTGGGTCTAGTCTGAGTTGAAGATTTCACATCGATTCATGCGTTGTTGTCAGCTTTATGTTGGTTGGCTGCTGGATGAAACTATGTCATACATGCCTCTGAAATAATCCTGCTAGGTTGGCCTTTATTGAATTGATTGAGGTGCTGCTTTGAGATCATTCAAATTCACAGCAGGCGCTCGTTCAGCTTTTTTAGACAGCCTTCATGCAGCTTATCTAATCCCTCCTGATTTGTTCTTTCTTGTAGATTGTTTCCCTTCTCTTTTGTGTGTGGGTGAACATTACTCTCTCCAAAGTGACCCATTGCTCCACTTCCTCAGCATCCCACTGGCTGCTAAGCAACGCTCTGTGTCCATGGAAACAGATCCAACAAACACCCCCGCGCCTCCTCTGCCTGCGACCCTTAATTAGGGCTAAAGTGTGCAAATCTGGAGTGAAGAGTCATCTAGCCAGGCGGGCCAAGGTTTTAGCCCAGCTGATACCTGCTTCCTGTTCAGAGATGTGGCGGTTTCTATCGAACGGAGCTCAGACATGGTGAGGAGGTCAAACAGGAAAACAGAAACTGGAAGACAGAAACAGCTGCGAAGCAACATGCAGCAGACAATTCTATTCATTGGCTCTGTTTCTGATTGCTTCAGGTTTTTTAATGGAATGAGAAAAATAAACAATCGCATTTCTACATGATATGTAGAGAAAATGTGAATCATACAAATACGGAAAATCTGACTCATAACTAGTGCTCTGAATTGTTTTACAGTTTTGCATCTTTATCTTTGGGCTGCACAGTGGAGCAGTGGGTAGCATGTCTAATGTCTAATTGCCCATGCAGCAAGAAAGTTCTGGGTTCAATTCCACCTTGGCTCTTGGGTCTTTCTGCAAGGAGTGTGCATGTTCTCCATGTGCATGTGTGGGTTCTCTCTGGGTACTCCAGCTTCCTCCCAACATCCTAAAAAATGACTGTTGGGCAGACTGGGCTCTCTAATTTGTCCTTGTTTGTATGTCTGTGTGTTGCCCTTTGATGGACTAGCGACCTGTCCAGGGTGTACCCCTGCCTCTCGCCTGTTGTAAGGTAGAGATAGGCACCAGCGGACCCACCCGACCTCAATAGGGACAAAGGTGTACAGAAAATGGACGGATGGATCTTTAGTTTGGTCAAACCAGGATTCTACTGTGTTTTTTGTTTTTGTTTTTTTTGATAGACAAACCCAAACTAATGCCAATCTGTGAAGAGGAGGAAGACGACGTTTTTTTTCTATGTGTTTCTATAAATAAAGATGTAAAAACCTGAGGAGTATGTAAATTTGTCACAAAAATTACAGCTCCAGGTCTTTTGAGGTTTGTTGTTTACCACTTTTGTACATCTCAGCTGGAATGGATGGAGAGAATATATGAACGTCAGTTTTCAAGTCCAACTACAGATGTACAGATTTTACACTGAAACATTGGATTGTACCCTTTGCTGCAAGATTGATTTTATGCTAGACAGTCAGCTCTATTCACACCCACTGAGAACTTTGACCAACTTTAAGGTCCAGGCTGAAGGAAATCATTAAAACAGTTTGATGCTGCCACTACTTCATGGTGAATATGGCATGTTTGGAATGATCTTCGGTGTATTCAGTGTCGTCCCACGCATAATATTACAGCTTTCCCTACATATTTAATCATCTAAACATACTCCTTTCATCATACACTGATTGTATTCCTTGTATGGGTATATTCCTGAACTCGTTACAATATTCACTTCAAATCGACGTAAAGAAGTTTCAGTTTCGGTCAATTTTGGCTGCCAGTGTGGACAAAAGCGGTACTGTTTTGTCGGAAGGAAGACTGCATTTCCCATGAGGACCAGCGCATAGCGTCTCGGTCACCTGCAGTTGGATTGAAGTACATTTCTGTTTCCAGTGGCTGTGTGAAGGATGAATAGTGATGAGGTGATGAATCTAGTTGTGGTGAAACAATGTCAGATGATGATGTTGGAGATAAGCAATGGGGGAAGTGACGTATGCTGTAAAGCAGTCAGCACGTTTGTAGTTGTTTTGTGTGTCATGGATCCTGCCACCCTCCCCAAAGTTTCTAATTGCCGGTTAAATGAGGCTCATGTTGGACGTGTCATTCAACAAGGTGTAAGTCGACGTATGATCACAAAAAATATGAAAATAGTCTATGAAGGTTGAAAAGTCACTTAGTGTTGCTATAAGTCATATGTCAAAATTCCTTGCTTTTAGTGACGTCAAAGGGTCGTACAATGAATATTTCACCCATAATCAGTAATATGTATTTCGGACAAACAAATCTTTCATTCAAATTGATTTAAAGTCACCCGCATAAAAGTAACAATAAAAGATGGTCATTTGTGTGCTAACATTTAACTTTTTATCAAGTGGATCTCCAGAGGTTGATGTAGTTAAAGATCTTCATAACTCCAACTTTCTGCCAGTTTCTATTGTAGGTTCTCATTTTCTAGATTTCTTGATAAATGATGTAAAGAATGAGCATAAAGTGAAAATAATAACATATGTTGTCAGGTTAACATGGACTACATCTACACTATACTCTGATCTCCGGGAGTACCGATCTGATATTAAAGCTCATGCATTCAAGAAAAAGAGAAGACAGTAAAGAACAAATCTGTTCCATGTACAGTTTATAGACTCTTTAAATGGAAGATTCATTTGGGTTTTTACATGACATAAATTCAGATGAAATACTCTTATGGCAAGCCTTTTCAAAAAATTTCATAAACAGGGTGCTCACGTTTGAATTTTTTTCTTTATACACCATCTTTAATGCATATTATGCTAAAGCTAAGCACACAAATTCAAGTGTGTACAAACACTAAAAAAAAAAAAAAAAACGAAATATGTTTCCAATGTAGTTTACCTCATTTGAATTGGTTGGTTTTAAGTTTAAGACAGTTTGAGGTTGCATCTTTGGAGAGTGAGGTTTGGCTATCTGAAATATTCCAGCCAAACAGAAAATATGAGGAAAACATGAGATAGATTTAATTGCAATCTATAAATTCTTCCCAGAAGAAGAACTGATCTTCAGGAATATAGAGTTTACACACTTTTTAAATTAAAGCTATCTAAGTTTGCCTTGTATTAACGCGTTAACTGTTGTACAGTCACATGTGGGGGATCTAACCTGTAGGACCTGGTGTAGTAAGGAAATAAAGCCACTAGAGGGAAACATGCAATTACAAATGTGACGAATTGTTACAGAGACATAACCTCCTGTAGGGGGCAGTGTAGGCCTCCTGTAAATTCTCTCTGAAAGCCCAAACTAACTAGTCAACCCTTCATTATTTTTAAGAAATGTCATTTTTTTTCCTTTGAATATTCTACTTTAGGTCAACAATTGAACATAAAAGTGCTAAATTATTTATGCTTATAAAATTCTTTAATTTGTTACTGTAAAAAAAATATGTTTACCATTGACTTCATTATAAACCTCATTACTGAGAATACAATCATAGCCAGTTGTTTTAATAGATCTTTACAGAGGCCATCTTTTTTTAAATTATCCAAGAAGGTTTCCTGCAGCTCACTCTACACTGTTTTAAACTGTTTATTTAATGAACAACATTATAACTCAGATGGACCCAGTGGTAGATGAGCTGGAAACTTGAGAGAACATTTTCTTTCTGAACTTGAAGTGCTAAAGTGTCAAAAAGAAGGTGGCGTCCATTAATTTGGCTCAGGTTTCATGTGCAGGCTGATGAGCTGCAAAGGGTGGATGGATGGTTCAGGATATTATAGATGTCAATAATAACCATTGATTATACTGGATTCTTTTAAAAACTGCAAAACGAAGAGTCTGAAAACTGAACTAAAATACATAAAAATACAAAACTGAAAGAGTCTTCAGAGAGTGTTTTTAAAAGAATATATATATATATATATATATATATATATATAGCCATTAATATGTTGTTATCACACCCAGCACCAGTTGCAGTGGGACCATTATGGGATGTATGTAATTAGTGGCTCTCACTCTGACAGACCTAAAGTCACAATCACTGCAGGACTTCCTGGCCTCTTATCATCTCTTCTTAACTAAACCTTGAGCTGCAGTCTAAATAAATGAACTCTGGCTAAATCATTTCACATGTCTTAACTGTCCCCCTCCGTTTCTTTGCTCTCCACTTCTTCCTCCGTCTTTCTTCCTCCTCTCCATCCTCTCTTCCTCCTCTCCCCCCCTCCTCCTCCCCGCCTCTCCTTTTTCCCACCTCCCGTGTGAACAGAGGCTTCTTTCTCTCCTCTCCGCTCTGGATGACCGCCTGTTCCTGGAATTCACAATCCCTCTCACTTTTAATTTATGCACATATTAATTGCTCTCCATTGTAATTTCCACCGTGGGACTCGACATGCAAATGCACCGTGCAACTAACTGCGTGTGCGCGTGCCAGTGTGTGTGTGTGTGTGTGTGTGTGTGTGTGTGTGTGTGTGTGTGTGTGTGTGTGTGTGTGTGTGTGTGTGTGTGTGTGTGTGTTTGTGCGGAATATTTAATATACAATATTAATGAATAGTTTAGTTTTCACGCTTGAAAATGAATTCAAAAATTGACATGTTTTAAATATATAATTATAGTTTCGATTCTGTTTCACGTATTATTATTTTTTTAGCCTTTTATTGTTATAGAAATAAACAAAATAATGTCAACAACGAAAACCAGACTCCTAAAGAAGAGCATTAAATCATTCACATAAATTGAGCTCATATATTTGTTTGCTTATTTACAATAATACTAAATTAAATAAACAGATTTTTATATATTTTTACTTGTATTTTTCAAAGTCTGAAATTCCCTCTGCGATGAATTTAAAGAGAAGAAAACCTGTTAAGGAAAAACGTTGATTGTTCTGCTAAAAACTTCGGACCTGTGAATTTACTGAGGCCTTTAAATTCGCGTTAAATCTAAAACTGACGGAGGCCTCGCAGTTGTATTGATTTTCGAGCTCAGTGTAGAGTCTCTAGTTGAGTTTCTGTCATATTCTTGACTGATTATTAATCTCACTCTTGTAGAGCTTGTACTTCTCTCAGTGTTTTGTCCTAATTAACACAATTCGACCGATTGTAGATGGTTTATCTATATAAAATCCATATTTTATTGAAAAAAAAAAAAACTACGCTTCTTTATCTGCTTTGATTAATGTGAGCTAATTGTAATCTAATGCAAATTACATAAGATTTATTCCAGCGCATTGTTTATCTCCTCCCACGTTGCTGCTGCTTTTTCCTCCTAATAATATCTTCGGTTTTTCTGAGGAGTTTGATTTCAGAACCGTTTGGATGTTTCACATGTTTATTTTCCTCCAGGGTTGTTCTTTTCTCCTGCTTTAAATAAAGAACTGATGTATTATCTGAACACAACATGTGCTGGCTACAGGTTTGAGTTATAAACAGGAGTGTTTTTTTATTTTTTATAACAGTTTTCTACCACAGGTGCGAGTTTTTCTGTAACGTCAGTTTTCTTATATTTTTGATCACTGGCACACACAAAAAAAACTGTCAATAGTTTGTCAGGGTCTCTTAACAATCACCACCTTTTCAGAAGCCTAAGTTAAATTGTAATTTCATATTTATAAGAAAGAAAGAAAGGTCATTCCTTCACTCTTTGCCCTCCGAGCTGAACTGCGCATGTCTACATTGCTGCAGAGTAATTAATTCCTCATTAATATTCATCTCAACATCATGTTAGCAGAATAAAACTGTACAGAAATCCAAGAGCCTGGACTGCAAACCCTGCTCACCGTCGGAGCATCTCTGCAGTCAAAGTCTGGGTCAAATACTGAGCACAGAATAGAAAAACACATCACGTGAGCTAAATATAATATTATGTTAAATATTAACAAACGAAGTAAGAAAAAAAAACGAAACATATGAAAAACTACAGCATTTAAAATGTTTTAGATAAGATAACAATAAATAATTTGAAAAAAATATGTATATCTATAAGCAAATCATCCACCTCAGCATCACGGTGGCAACATCTTATTTGAAAAGATATCCCTGCAGATCATTTTCATTTCTTCCTACCGAGACACAATGGATGCTTCTCTGAAACTCGGCAAATAAAGAGGAGGATCGAGTCCCAGGAGATCCCCGCCATAGACTGCAGTCCGATCCGACACATTACAAATGAGTGTAAAACGATCCAGGAATAGGTTTTTAGCCTCTGCCGGGGTCATGGGTCACAAGTTAAAGAGAGGCAGAGGATAACTTGTGCCAAATGGTTAAACAAAGGGAACCAGCCAATCACAAACGGGGAATAAATAATAATAAAAATAATAATAATAATAATAATAATAATCATACTAATACTACTACTACTAATAATAATAATAATAATAATAATAATCATACTACTACTACTTCTAATAATAATAATAATAATAATAATCATAATCATAATGATAATCATAATAATAATAATAGGTGCGTACATTTAAAATTGTAGTGCATATTCAAATGAAAGATAAGAGCAAATTAGACATGATGGACTTGTGTCAAACTCAAAGCAGAATCTTTTTCTCATCACCTCTGTGAACAGAAGACTAAAATGATGCGGCACGATCTTCACCTAAAGCAAAATGTCTGCGGAGGTTTTTTTTTTGGTTTTTTTTGTTGTTGTTTGTTTGTTTGTTTTTTGGCGCATAAATGCGACCCCGATGCGCAAATCTAAGCTCCTTCAGGCCTTCTCTGCTTCTATGAAAAGTCAGTTCTCTTAATAGTGAACGTGTGCATGGAAACAACAACAAAAAGAACAAACATAAAAAAACTGGTGGTATCAATCCCAGCTCGTTTCCCTCGAGTGCAGATGCAAATTTCTCACTCATTTGCATTTATGCAAATGACTTTCTAATTGCAGGCGTAATGACTGTGGCGTGGGAGATTTCTCAACCCGCCATGTTTTTTTTTTGGTTTTGTTTTGTTTCTGGTTGCAGGATGCATCTTTTCTTTATTGGCCTCTCCGTTTAAACAATAAAAACAGAAGGTGATGTTTATTTTATTCCAAGCTGCTCATCCGACAGGAGCCCAGATGGATCTACGCAGAAAACAAAAATGGATTCAGATTCTGTTTTGCTTTCAGCAGGCCGCTCTTTTATGCGGGACATCCACAGGCAGTGTTTCCTTTCTTCTGTTAGAGAAAGTGTTCCTGAACGGGAGGGAAGCCCCACATGCTGACCGACGTGTGTTGAGCTTTCCTGCTGTTGGAGACTGAAAGGAACTTGGACCGGGAGGCAACACGGAGGTGAGTGCGATGATGTGCGGCTGCGTCTCAGTGATGCCTGACAGGACGTGCAGCCTCCCTGTGCATGCAGAGCCCAGCTGAGCAGATCGCGCACAGGTAGAAGAATTCCAGCTGTTCAACGAAATTAAAAGATAACGCAAAAGCATGTTTATTCAATCAAAAACCCCAATAAATAATCTAAAAAGGAAATATTGTTGTGTGTGTGTGTGTGTGTGTGTGTGTGTGTGTGTGTGTGTGTGTGTGTGTGTGTGTGTGTGTGTGTGTGTGTGTGTGTGTGTGTGTGTGTGTGTGCTGGCGGAGGTGGTGGGTCCGTCTGGTTTGGCACCAGGAGCTGGTTTGGCCCCCACAGAGCCGCGACAATATGGGCAGATTTGGTTGGACAAAAGATCTGGAGCTTTGAGTTGCTGAGCACGTCTCTGGCACCGAGACATTCGTGTACTGGGTACGCTGGGACGTTAAACTGGGAGATGCCGGACCAGGGCTGCAACAGCTGAAATGTGGGACACGCACAACAGGTAGCAACACCATAAAAAGCCCAGTCCAGACTCTGGAGGTTAAAAACGAAGCCCCGTATATCAAAGTGGAGGAAACATGTAGTGGAGACAAATAAATCGATGCGTTTTAAAGATGATGTCATGCTTCTGTTTTAGAATCGAAGGGGAAATGAGGCTGTGAGATTTTAACCCTAATTAGCTGGTCGGATTTTAGCAGAGGTTCAATTCCTGCTTGCCTTTGTTAAAGGAATTCATTCCATTGCAACACAACAGCGGAAATGTTTTAAGTCAGAATGTGATTTATGGTAAATGTTGCGACCTCTACAAGTTGAACGTATGTGACCATAGAAGCTGCTAACTGGACACTATTTCTGTTGCAATGTTTTCTATTTCTTGATTTATTTTGCCCAATAACGGACGACTCAGTTCTGACCACGTTGAGCAGCAGTCAGTCAAACACAAAAGATTTTTTATTGAATGTTAGCAGAGGGGATAAAATGTGATTTTTTTTTAATGATGATTGCATCAGAAGACATGAAGGAAATAACAATCCTCTATGAGTTTTGAGTTTGAAGGTGAAGTGTTGAAATGTAAGCCTCTTGGGAATTGTTTACAAAACAGCAAAAAAATAAAAATAAATTTAAAAAAAGTGGGGATGAGGGGAAATGTTATCTTACAAAATAAAACTTTGAATGATGTGTTTTTATTGGTATGTGAGAACTCACTAGAAAATCACATCCTGCTTCCTCTGATGTACATTCTGTTACATATTTCATTTTAAGCATATTTCTAGAGCTCTCGGGTTTTCCATGTAGTGGAAGGATCTATTCGTGAGTTCAGGATACGTTCATAGACAAAAAAGAGGGCAGCAAACCAACACATCAACTAAACTGTCATGGTCCTAAATCGGAAAGATCTTGGCCTTTTTGTCGCCTGTGTCTCGTTCTCTCCTGCTCTTTTCAGTGGGATTTTTCTTTCTCCTTCTCCCATTCATGATTCTTTCCTTACATGCTGGTCAGCGGCTGAGCTGGCTCTCTCAGGAGGGGTTTGCTGCAGACTGTGTGTGGGCTGGAAACATATCTGTCTGCTGTTTTTTTCCTTTTGTGCACACACACACATTTTACGCGTCAGATACAAACACCTGAGGATAAAAGATCTTAACAAGGCATAGGAAGATGAGGTTGTGCAAAAAATGCTGAATATGCATTTAAATATGAAATGGTAGTAATATTCTATGAATAAAGGATTTTTCTTTACATGCCATTTTTATTATACTACACGTCTTTTGAATTGAAGGTGTCTGTTTAACATCAGTGTGAAATTTGCAGGTGGAATGATTGTTGTTCCTCATCTTTGTGGATATGCTGTTTTATTTTAACAGGTGCATTTTTTTTTTGTAACTGCCATTAATTTGGGTTTATGTAAGAAAAGCGAATGCATGAGCATGAACAAAATTCTGTAGTAGACAAAATTGTTGTGCCCTGAACTATGTGTATTTAACGGAAATACATCCCCAATCAGGCAAACTCATTCTCATTGATTTTCTATACCTATAAATCACAGCAATAATCAGCGGTGCAACGATTATTGTGGGTTATTTTGTCCACTTATAATGGATTTACCTCCAAATTTAGGAAGTGTAACATTTTGCTGTTTCTGTGATTCGTGATGATCAGCAGAACAGAGACTTTCATTTCAAAATGAACCTTTAAAGTCATTCAATGAAATAAATGATGTGATCAATAATTCCAGATCACATCACAGACAAAAACAAAAGTTAAAAAAATGCCCGAAAATATGCATTTCCAGTAATAGAGCAAAAGTGATACATTTTTTAGAAGCAACAGAAATTTTGGGGAAATTAAATTCTAATGATAATGCCATAGAAATATTGTATCTATTTATATTTGAATACACTGCTGATGTTAATGACCATGTATGAATACCAAACAGAGACAGTTCAACATTGTGTGGGGCCCTGAGTAAAAATTGGTGTGAGATCCAAATTGCAGCTTATTTTATTTATGAAATAAGTAGCAACAAATAAAATTTCCAGAAAACTTTTATTTGTCTCCATCTTATTCATTCATTATGGACATTGTGTTCAGATTTGGACATTTTCAGGCAGGTCCTTAAGGAAGCTGGCTGGGACAGCAGGAGCATTAAGGCAATGTTGTCAATTTTCTTTTCACCAATAATCGCATCAACCAAGTCTTAAAGGTATCTGAAAGTGTTAAGTTTTGATATCTATATCTGTCCGTTCATTGAGAGGTCCCTTGGGGGCCCTGCTGGCCTGGGGGCCACATGTAGCAGCTTTGTTCACTTTTCCCCTGGGCTAACTCTGATGTCAAAGGCATTTGATTTTTAAGTTGACATCCATCAATATCTTGCTTCAAATGACACAATTCTTTAAAACCTGAATTGTTTCAGCATCTAAAAAAAATACTCAACGAGTCATTGAAGTTGAAGTTTCTGCAGAATAAGAACAGAATTTAGGGGTTTATAGTGCAGCTTCACATTTTGCAGCATGGAGCTTTTAATCCCGTAGATGAATTCAGTTAAAAGAACAAGAAACGTTCAAACTAGAAACACAGAAGGACTGCATCTCCAGCACAGGCCTGTGCAGCTAACAGCATGGAGGAGAGAGAGAGAGGGGGGGGCGCCATGCCCTGCAGTAATGGCTTGATGGGCGCTAATGAACTTGGGATGTGCCACCACAATGGGGAGCGGCCCATGGTGCACCTCGGTGCCCGGGTTCCCATGCAGCCCGTGGAAAAGAAGGGAGGCTTGGAGACGGGGGTGGTGGCGTAGGTGGTGGTGGTGGGGGGGTCGTCTGGTTCGTGTTGAGCCCATTGTGCCCGCTGCTTAGCCCATTAACCAAGGGAAGCTCAGAACCTGCCTGCCAACTCAGGCTTGGTAACCAGGCTGGTGTGTGTTGGGGGGGGGGGGGGGCAGAAACAGTAGCCGTATTTAGAGTTTGATCTCCAGGAAAGCGTCCAAAATTTGAAGAGAAAGAAAAGCTGAGAGAGGGAGAGAAGAGAGACCCCCGAGCCTGACAAAGTTGTCTCTTTGGCAGTCGCGCCTCCTATTGAAGCAGTAATTTATTCAAAGGAGATTTTTATCCCTGCGATCTGATTATTATGATAATCAAGTGACCCAGACCTCCTTTCTTGGCTCTTGTCTGCGGACCCCGGGCCCAACGGAGACGGTAAAAGCTGATTTGCACGGTCTTCACCCTCCTTGGTCGCATTCCTGGAGTCCTGCGCGCTGGAGAGGCGCACAATGAGGATGGTGGATGTGCGTACTTATCCGGGCGCAGGAAGCCGCGGGCCGCAGCCTCTGCCGGGGGCTTTGAGTCAAACGAATACTGGTAGCCATACAAGATTACACGAAACTCTTTTTTTCATAGATATATAATCCCACACGGTCCAAAAACGGGGTCTAGATCACACACTTGCTGGGATGAGAGAAAATCCTGACAATAGGGCGGCGAAGCTGAGCAGCTTTATGCGTAATATGGGAATTAATTAAGATTCTAGTCCTCACATTTTAACATATCCCACTCTAAACTATGAATGTGATGCAATTATCTTAGTTTATTCTAAAACACATCCTCAAATTAGGAATGCGAGCTAAATTTAATTATTGATCTAAAGGATTGTGAAAATTTGAGGTGCTCATTTATGCTTGGATTTATTTTATTTTTTTTATTTTTTAGAGGGTGGAGACAAGAA
>JAVLVB010000678.1:144980-176105 GCA_032876305.1 Orestias chungarensis | reverse complement strand
GGGGGGTGGTCTATGAAATAATGGGGGCGATAATAAAACAGGGGGAAAACCCGCTGGAGAGACGCTGAATGGATGGAGCCGGAGACACGTCACAGGCAGCCGCAGCCATGAAGACGGAGCGCTCCAGCCTCCGGAGAATCACTTCGCCTCCATCCTCGCAGACGCTGGCTGCTCGCCTCGGCGGAGGAGAGGAGGATCCCGCAGCGGCTCGAGGCGTTCAGCGGCGTGAGTATCATTCCCTTCAGGGTGGAAAGATCTGCAGGATGTCCGTAGAAATGATGCGGGATTGAGGATTGAGAGGTTTTTTTTCCCCCCATCAGCGCCAGTCTGCGCTCATGACGGAGCAGCGCGCATATTTAGACCGGATGTAACACCGGGCGAATAGAAAGCGGATTTAAATGCATCTATTTCGTGGTTAGCTCTGTGTTAATGCTGTGATTTTACTGGGTTTTAACAAGTGGCTAATTTCTCCATATGTTGATACGATGTTGAGTCTGCGAAGATTTAAGGCTAGAATACAAATGTTGGATTCGTTCCTTAAATTACAAATGGAATATGTCCAAGAGAAACGCTAAAAACATGAAAAAAAGAAACAATATAAGAACTTCCTATTGGAATGACTATTAGTGTCTGCTTAAAAAAAATCAAACTTACTTTCATTCTGATTGCAACAATGCTTTATATGCGCCAGCATGCACTTGCAGCCTCGATTTCATTCATCACACCTCCAGAAGCTTAGCAGGGTCTCCTGTAAGCAACGTACAGCCTGATAATTCCAACCAGATCTTCTAAACATGGGTAAAAAAGGCTGAACGATGAGTTGTTCTTCTTTTTCAAATCACGTGCGCCCATGTGGCACAGATGAGGTGAGGATTTATGGGCAGACAGACCTGCAGTGCGTGCGTAACGGGACAGAGTCACCGTCCACGTCCACGGCTGGTGGCTAAGGAACGCACAAGGCCACATATTCAGAGGACACGCGTGCTGCGAGGACAGGCCTGCGTTGGGGACACGTGTGCACCCCAGGTCTCCAAAACTGAGGAGCCATGCTGATTAGAATATAGGAGGAACGTCAGGGAAACGGTTTGCGCTTTACACACGAAAACAAACATGCAAACATGACAGACAGAGAACCTGGAAACAGAATTGTGCGTTTAATATACAAATATTCTGGTGCAATTTGATAATTGAGTGAAGAATTTTAGAACGGGCCTTAGTTGCACCGCAAAACCTACACACCTATAACTCACATGGAAGAACGTGTGCGCCACGAATGTTGGACAGTCCGGTGTTTATTATAGGGAACATCTTCAACAGCACCATTAACGACCCACACTGATTATCATGCAGCTAAATGTCTGTTTGAGGCCCAGCTTTGTTTGATTTTTACATCTGAATAAAGGCTGCCATAATAAAATAGCTGCTTCGCTTTAAAACTAAACATCAGTTATTGTTTTTTTAAACCAAAGCTATTCTGCAGTAATCTGTGGTATAATAATTTCACCTTCATGAACCACTTGCTCCAGTGCGCAGGTGGAATGTTCGCTTTTATTAGCTGCCATAAAAAAAAGAGTAACCATAGCTTTCAATATGACGCATATTATTAAATTTGTTGTGTGCACATAATAACAAGTAATTGTTACACATATTAGCATACATTCAAAAAAGCTTAAACACTACATTGTAATGCAAAAAGAAATCAAATGAAAAAAATCAGATGCATTTTTGTTGAAATAAAATGCATATTAAATGTGTCAGCTCATCTCTTTTAGACACACACGGTGATTGGTGGTCACACCGTAAACAAACGTGTGTGTCAACAGATTTTCCTTATCTCAGCGTCTCTTCTTCCTCTAATTCCTGCATTTGTATTTAAATGCGGATTATTAATGCGCATAAAATTATTTATTACGAGCGTAAAATCTCAACCATAATTGCAGCCTTTACTCTGAGAATGTTGCTCGAAATGAACTCCGGATAGATCATGTGGCTTTAACCAGATGAGACCCAGTGAGGCTTCATGATAGGAACTCATTTCCGTTAATCAGCTCTGAACTGTTCTGCATTTTTCCCCAATTAGAGGTGCCGAGATTGCCGACGTCACGCGCGTCTCGGCCAATTGCAACGGCTGATTAGGTTTGTTTAAAAATCATAGAATGCGGAAGTATTGCCTCTATTGGTCGTTTGAAGCTTCAAACAGGAAAAAAAATGATGTAACAATTTAATAGTAATTTTAGGACACCTTTGAAAAAATAAAAGTCCATCCTCCTCATCTTTCTACAAAAAAAGAGCAATTAAGGTTTAAATAAAAAGGTTATTAACAAAACCTTAGTTTTTTTTATTTTATTGGGATGGATTTTAAATTCCTTATAATCCATACAAATCCATTAATCCTGTTTTAAGCAAAGAAAACCTATTTGAACAATATACAGGTTGTTTTAAAACTTTCTAATAACAATCATGATATTAAAAGTATTTGGATGGATGAGACTGCATTTAACAAACAAATATTTATTTATTTGTCTGTTAATTCACTTATTTATTTTGCATTGCTCACCTTGTAAGGACCACTTGTCCTACAAATATGATGTTGTAAGGAACCACTGCTTCTTATGGGGCCTCAGAAGAAGAAGTGACGTTTTTGGGTTAGGGCTTAAAACTAAGTGGTGAATTAAGTTTTGGTCAGGTGTATGGTTATGCATGTACTGGTAATGGTTGGGCTTACTTTAATTGTCTGGGTTAGAATATAGAAATTAATGACCAACAAATGGAAGTCAGTGCAAAATCCTGTGAGGATAGAAAGACAATGTCAGTGTGTGTGTGTGTGTGTGTGTGTGTGTGTGTGTGTGTGTGTGTGTGTGTGTGTGTGTGTGTGTGTGTGTGTGTGTGTGTGTGTGTGTGTGTGTGTGTGTGTCAGCCAAAAGGCTTTCAGTAAAGCGAGACTTGTACATTGCATTCCTTGGGAACGGACCTAAGCCAGCTTAAAGAAAGTATTGGCCACTTAATGTTATGTTTTGTTTATTTATTTATTTTTTAACTTTCTGTTAGAACGTAAGAGAACATAAAATGTTGTTTAATAAAACCTGGGCAGAGAAAAATTGTAAGGAAATGGAGATGTAGGTATATATTGACAGTTGGGTCGTTAATCTCTAGGTTTGTTTAGTTGTTGGAAAGGATAAACTCATTGCTGCAAAGTCTTCTCTGTTGTAACCGTCCGTCTCCTTCTCCTCTCCTTATCGTAGAGCTTCAGTTGGAACTGGTGCTTTGTGGGGAGGAGCCTGCATCAACGGCGATCTGGGCGCACAGAGAAGCTTTAATTAGATGGGGCCTCGAGCCATGTGCAATCACTGCATGTGTGTAAATGAATGTGTGTCTCCGCATTTTGCAGCTTTATCTTCATGTGAGGTTGTTTTTTTTCGTGTGATGTGTCTGTTTAGCGTTTGCATTCTTTTTTGGGGTAAATATTGTACAAAGTAAAAACCGCATTTTTTTTAGCTGTAGGGAAGATAACTACTGTTCAGCTTGTGCCCATGCACCTTAAACCTTTATGTCCTCCCCAAGGCACTAACCTTAAGCGTTGGCCAACTGCTTTGGCATCAGATAATGTAAATGAAAAAAAAACAGTGGATTTTATAGAGAAACAGCCAGGATCTTCTTTTAATTTAAAACTGTAAGTCAGCCAGTGCGGGGGGTCATGTTTGAAGCCATCATTCTCCTGTTGAGCCACTCAGCGGGCATTGCAGATTGACCGTAGGGATTGGCACCAGACTAGAGAAAGGAATACTTAGGTTTTAATACTTAAAACTGGTGCAGTTGTGTTTTAATAGGGGCATCTTTCTGATTGTTTGTCGTGAAGGCTTTGTGATATACACCGAGCCAATCTGGTGGAGAAAAGGGAGGTTTCCCATTGGTTGAGAGGACTTCAGGCAGGATCGAGAGAACTTGGGGACATCATAATATGAGAGACCAGAACACTAACGAAGATTTAAAGACCCAAACCCTGAAGACTAATATTTTTGTTGCGTGAAGTTAACAGTTGTGTGAGTTTTAATACTTAGAATATACATACTATGGATTTTCACCATATTCTCAGCTTATTGGTCTTGAAACAATACAGTTTTGTAAATGATAAAACATTATATGTATTTTTTGTTGTTGACAATCTTCTTGTCTGTCTTTAGGTAAGATATTGGCCCATGTTTCTTGGCCTGGGGTTTAAGAGGTTGGGTAGCCTTAGGGGTTGATTGTTATCTTTGGTTATCTAGCTGTATGAGTGATGTACATTCTTCATAAAGCTAGATAACCGAAAGTAACAAGAATCCCATTACACTCCTGGAAAGGCATCAAGACCCAAAGTGACTCCCTTCATCAAAAATAAAAACAGAAACAAGAAGAAAAGTAACCTGAAAAAAAATATGGACTGCATTTTAAAGGAGCATGGATCGTTCATTAAAGAGGTAAGAGTCAAGAATTTTTATCCATTTATTTTGTGTGACACTTGAAGCAAGTACACATTTTGTACGCAGATTAACTCAGTTTCACATTTTTGGAGCGCTGTGCCATAAGTAAATTTAAATAAAGTAGACATTGGACCATATATTTTGTATATTTTTCTGCCACTAGTTGCAGTGATCCATACAAGTAAGGTTGGTGCAACAGAATCAACTTAAATATAATAAGCCCCATGATCTTCGTGTGCAGGGCAGTATGCAGGGGCTTAGCCTTGGTATCACATGACTAGGAGAAAAAGACTTACAAAAAGATTTACTAAACTAGCAGACTCTTACAAGTCCTTTAAAAAACCCTGCACTGGGTTATTGGGTTTGTTTATTAGTTTGGTAAACAGTCTTTTCATTCGGCCCCTATATTTTAGGCTTCAGTTCTTTTTCATCTTTGGCATGAAGTGGCAATTTAATATGGAAAGGATCTGGTCCTTTCATTCCGTTGGAGCTGCATATGGTGCTATGAATTATACATATGCTCCAACATGGATGTGATTGTGTGACTGAAGAATGCTCCCTCGGAGGTAATTTGGCGGCCAAATGTCCCGCTGGAACCTAGGCCGAGAGACCAGAATTTGCTTTAGGCACATTTTGTTAAGTTATATGATTGGGTTTTTTCTCTTTTTCACCTTCTCTTTTCACTGTTTTGGCTTGAAAAGATATTTCCCTTACCCCCTGACTGTTGTTTGATTGGACGTGGCGGTTGTCCCTTGTTTGAATGGGTCTCTATTCCATGAGGTGCTATCATGTGGAAAAGCTTGATAAGATGCTGATGTGTGTGCATGTAGAACTCACAAGGGGAGTGGTCCTGGGGCAATCAAGCAGAAAGAACCCACAGTGACAAAATCCACAAGTGAGTGGAGGACAACAATCTCCGCCTTAAGGTTCTTCGGTGGAGCTTGTGGTGAGGAGTAATTGGTCAATCAGATCTTCAACCTCAAGGGTTCTGATGGCTGATTGAATGTTTTATTTTTGTTCATCGTAGGGTCATTCCTGCTTCAAAAGGAACAATTTCCGAAGTCTCTGTGGCAGTTTTCCAAGTTCAGTTCAACTCTACTCACTTTATTGGCATTTCGCCAGTTTACAACATATGTTGTCTCAAGGCACTTCACGAGAAATCATCTCATTCTAATCATTTACTCAGTAAATGATTTTATACCTCTGCAAGGTATAAAACATTTAACTTGATGGCATGTTGTGTATGCATCAATGTTTAGTGAAATATCCCCTTGTCCAGCTTGACATGATTTAAGTTTTAAACAGTTGTACAGGTCTGAAGCCATATACCTGAAAACCTACAGGGTAGTCTTACCTTGTAACATCAATCAACTTAAGCCCCAGATTTATGTTTGCCATCCTGCTGCATTGCAGGTGCTGAGTATGACATTTGAGAACTTTGCCTTGCTTCTTAGATAGGGGATCAATGATCGTGAAAAAAGTGACAGGCAGAGATGTTATATTGTTGAAGAGCATGGTTGTATCATGTTTCATGTCTTTGTGGTACATGTGAAGCCAGTATTTTTAAGGTTTGCATCAGACGTATAAGCATCGGATAGCTTCGATTTACCAGTATAAACACAGTGTAAAGATTTTACCAGGTGTCAAATTTAGACTCGTGTTATTTGCATTACTCTATTACATACCAGGTGCAAGCCGTACTTATTCATTAACATCATAAAGTTTTTAACTTTGCTTCACCTTTACTGTCAGTTGCAAAGTTAGACTAACGGGAGACTAAACTGATGAACAGATTGTGGTTATACCCTAAGTAGTGCTCTGGGAGAAAAATGTCATGGTGCAAAACCTTTGTTCTTGGCTGCGTGTGTGGCACAGTAATATCACTAACACATGAGACTAGGGCCACAGAGAAGAAACTATGTTAGCTTCTGCTTTCCTGAAAACCGTATGGAAAAGGGAGAGTTCCTAAAAAAAAATACCTTAGGGCATTTGCGCTTTCTATTCTGCATCCCTAGCCAGTATATGAGATAGAAAGAAGGAGCACACAGATAGAGAGGGAAAAAAGGCAGGGAGAGGAAAAGGGGGAGGAGGGTGATGCGCTTGTCTTGGCTTTCATGCATTAGGCAAGCAGATTTAGACTCTAAGTGTCAAATAGAAAAACAGCCATTGTGACTGGGTTCCACTCACCCCCACGCCACTAGACTTTACAGTCAATAGACCTAGTCCACTTGTCACCAAGGGACAATGCACCCCTTTCCTCTCTTTCAGGCGTGCCGAGTCCGAGCAGCCAGACAGTTTTCTGAATAAAACTCAGTGATTCTTGCCCCCTTTCCTCTCCCTCCCTTTCTCTTGATGGAAAACACCAACAGGGCTTGGCAAATGGCTTCACTGTTGTGCTACAGGGCAAAGACAGACCTTAGTTTTTTCTCCAAAATTGGCAGTCCCTCCACCCCTCTATGCTCATAGAGAAATGAATGTATCTAAGGCAGTTGCAAAGCCAGTGGGCCTCACCAGACAAAGGAGATTAAGTTTGGCAACTTGGCAGTAACAGGTGTACTTTGACTGAGCTTGGACCACACGGAGGGTAGCTGCTGTTGTCTGACCCAATGCTCTGTTTGTCCCCCCCAACATCGAGAAAGAAGAATTTTTCAAGCTTCAAAAATAATCCAGAACTTTTTATGAGTAAGAATGTGAAATTGTTGACCTACTCACAGACTGAGGCTCTGGTTATCTTGTATATCTAGCTTTTGGTATATATCTAGGTTTCTCCAAAAGTATTCCCTTCTTTTTGACACAGACCGAATGACGGTGGACATAAACAGAATTTAAAAAAAATGCGAGGATGGCATGCACTAGTACAACTATGATTTCACAGTTTTAGGAAAGTTGATATTCTGAAAGGAGACTAAGTAAAACCTTTGAAATTCACACCTTCAGTGAATTTTGTGAGAAATAAAACAAGTCATTTAGCAACACTAAAAATACGAGACACTTTCAGAGCCAAAGGAAAACAGCGTGTGCATTTGTTTGTTTCAGTCATTAATAAAGCTTTTACTGAGTGCCTCATTCTGTTGAAATGACTTGGCAGAGCATCCGATAGAGGGTTTGTTCAGACTGAAGCGGCTCTGGTTGCTATTGTCTGCCGCTCTCTCACACACCTATGTGTCCAGAGTAAGTACACAATTTCATTGTTGTGTGAGCTGTTAATATCAGAGGCTTCACAATAGAGCCCATTCGCCATATTTGCATAAGGCACTTTTACAACAAGGACCCAGAGAGGGCTTGAAAGCTGGCCCACTCCAGCACCAATGGCAAAAAAATGTCAAGTGCCAATTAGGAGAGGTTTGCCATCATTCAGCAGTACCCCACCCCTGTAGTCCTTTACCCACCTCAACTCTCTCACACTCCAAGTTACCCCTGGTTTCACCAATTCATTCTCCTTGTGATGTAGCCTTCTTCCACTGACACCCAGAGACAAAAACTAGCTCCTTCCTCTGCTAGCTAACAGAAGATCCTTACTGGTTGATTTAGAGTATTACTGATTAGTCAGCTTTCTCTATTGATTACCTTGAGAAAAGGGTTCACAAACTTCGCTGCTAAACCTGTGAGTTAAAGCTTCCACCTGCGTGCAAATGTTGAACATAGAAAGCTGACTTAATTCTGCCAGCAGGGTTTTAGATTCTCAGGCTTGCATGTGCAGGTGTGGGTTATAGAAGACTGTGGCAAAGACAGATGCTGATACAAAACAATTAGGAATGAACCCTTTCGTCTGGTAGCCACATATGTTGGTTTGTTGTGTGCTAGTAATGCTTTGAAGCTAATGGCTTGCTTTAAGCTCCTCGTCCTTATTATTTCTTATTATTTTGCAGCATGCAAACATAGATGCAGAGCATTTTATTTTGAGAAAAGCAACTGCCAGAATATTCAAACAATCTTTGAGTTAACATAGAAGGCTGCTGGAATGCAGTTGTTATTTACAAGAACTGCATAAGATCAAGGTTACAACAACTGGAGTCTGTTAGAATTCCTGAAGAGCTGTTCACAATTCTTAAAAAATGTTAAATGTGCAGAATATACAGATCCGAAGGTTCTTCACTAAATTAGCAATTTAGAATTTCATCCTTGCTCTGATGAATTTGAATTTAAGTAACATAGTATTACATAGTGATAATGCCGGGATACGAATTAAACAACAAAAGACGACAACTGCGCTTGGTAACTGATGTTTTCCGCAGATCGTTTACCTATTGCACAGCCTCCTGCCTTAAGAATGGCTTTTTCTCTCGTCCCTTTTCTCTTTCATTCTTTCATTCAGTCTCTGTGTTGATTCCCCCCCTTTCCCACTCTTGATTCTCAGATGGTTGGATCTGATTTGCATGCATTTGCATAATGAAAGTCATTTGCATGCTCAGGGGCAGACTGTACCATGAGAACAGACATGAAAAGGTGTGTGTGTGTGTGTGTGTGTGTGTGTGTGTGTGTGTGTGTGTGTGTGTGTGTGTGTGTGTGTGTGTGTGTGTGTGTGTGTGAATCTCCAAATGTGTGTGTGTATACATGCATTACTTTGTATGCCTAACTTGGTTCATATGCATCTGTAAAACGGCCCATAATTGTTTTGATGGCTTAACTACATTGTTAACATTTACCTGTAACATCCTGTATCCCTGTTCTCTGCGCAGGGTACCTTACTACATAGAGAAAAGATTGCAAAAGAAGACTGAAAACAGAAGAGGAGGAGGGGTTGCTGCTGATTGTGCCCTCCCTCTCTTATTGCCCTCTTCTGCATCGCCTCTTCCCACCTCCTCCTCTCCTTTTTCTCCTCCACTCCATCCTCAGCCGACTGCCCCTTTTTCCTGTACAGCGAAATGCAGCCCACGCCACCATCTTAGAGCAACACTGGCATAAAATGGAAGTGGGAAGACCAGTTACTGCAGGTAACAAACCAAGCCCACTGCGTGCTTTTTCTAGCCTTTATCACCCCGACTCTCTGTTCAATCCTCCCCCATCACCCAGCACCCTCGGTTCCATCCACCACTAGAAGACTGTGTCTGTTTTAATTCTTACCGATTTGTTCGTTAACGACTCTCGTAGAGCACTGATTTAAGGACAGGGAGGGTGAGTTGATGCGCTTGGAGCATGTTTTGTATGTGTGATATATCGCTCTGCTCTCAATGCCTCTCTCAGGAAGCTCTGGGCATCTGTCCTTGAAGAGGCAGGTTTCATATCCATGTTTGGGGATTGACATCCCATCCACCTTTGTATATACTGATGTGGCACAAACTGCCATT
Organism: Orestias chungarensis; assembly: GCA_032876305.1. Lineage (NCBI taxonomy): Eukaryota > Metazoa > Chordata > Actinopteri > Cyprinodontiformes > Cyprinodontidae > Orestias > Orestias chungarensis. The sequence goes on along the minus strand of JAVLVB010000678.1, from coordinate 166,357 downwards.
TTGAAAAAGCAATGTAAGCACATAATATAGACTCCATACAGTTGATCAGGTTAGTATCAAATTAATAATATTTAATTAAATTTCACATACTGTACAGTTGTAAGTTTACACTTGGGATAATTCCTAGGGATGGAGAAAGACTTTTAAGGATGTAGAAATGTGTAAATTAATATTGACATTTAAATAAAATGGAATTCCACTGCAAAAGAAAACCTATAAAAAATGTTAAAACATCAGAGAGTAAAACAACAAGCATGAGCTGAGCAGGAATACTGGAAAACCTTTCTAAAAACAAGTAATCAGTATTGGAGTCCTGTCAGCACTCAGACAAGTTGTGTATTGTTCTCCATGAACAAACTTGTTGTATGACTTTTAAAAACGGATTAAACCGAAACACCAATTAGTGTCAGCTGGGCAGATTGAGTAAGGTAGTGATTTAACAATGTATACCATTGTCCTGGTTGCAGAGAAGCCCTTTCTTTGTATCTGTAATTTGGAGGTCAGTAAGAGAACACATGCTAACCTTACAGTAGGTTGGTTCCAATTGCCAGTAGGACCTGCACTACACCAAGATGGAGAAAAAAAAGATAAAGCATTTTTCATTAAAGGCCAAGAAAATTGTTGTTTAAAAGTGCTTAAAAAATACTTGCACATTGTTACCCCAATCTTCTAAATGTGAAGAGACTAAATATTAGATGAAAACTGCTTTGAAATTGGGTCACAGCAAGCTATTTGCATTTGAATTTTTGACGAGGCAGCTTCTTCAAGTGTTGCTTGGCTTGGCTGAAAGGTTCTTTGGTAACTGTGTCAAACTGGGTGCACTAATCACTGCCTTCATAAACAGGTGGTAGATTGAGAAAAAGGGGCAGTTCTCAATTTACTGTGTAAATTATGCAGAGCCCAAAACAATACAAACAGTAGACAGTGGAGTGGCTGGCGTTGGCTAATGAGATGATGAGAAGCCTGGGAGGCCCATGAGTTGATTGAGTAGAGGGGGTTGGCACAGCCAGCAGCTTGTTTCTGGATCTTTGTGTGTGTGTGAGTGTGAGAGAGAGTAGGTCTAGAGGAGCTTTGCCAGGGTGCAGACAGTGTTCTGTCTGCATCTACCCCACTGTCAACCCCGCCTGCCCAGACTGAGTGCTATAGAAGGAGGGGAGGGTTAGCAGGCAGCTGGGGAACCCAACCCCCATTGCGCCAGCGAAAGCACTAGCGTTGGGAAACTCTGTGTCAGGGGTCTCCCCAACACTTGCACATTGGGGCCCCCAAAAAGTCTGTCTGTACCCCCCCCCCCCATTTCCATCCTCTTTTTCCTCTTGTTTTCTCAAACACTACCACCCCTTCCATCCTAATGCGAGACTAGGGGCCTGGGAAGGACTTCAAGTTCATGGCCAGACCTCCTATTGAGCTGACAGCCCGACTGTTTGCTCAATTCGGCTTCCCATTCAGAGTCATACTGGAGGGGGGACTGTAGAGAAAGGCAAGAGGATGCAGGGGGGTTGTTGCAAGTTGGGACACCATGGCACTGTGGTAGCTATTCATTCAGTGAGGAGAGACAAGTAAAGAGCAAGCGAGAGTGAAGAGGAATAGGGGGTGCATTGATAAAAAAAAAAGTGGTGAATCTGGGCTCAAAGTTTGCTTTGAAGGGTGTGTGCCTCTCTCACACTTTTTTTTCACTCTTAATTACCAGCGTCTTCCACTTCTCTCGCCTCTTTCTCTGACTGCACCCCACTCCCCATCATCCTCGCACAAAAACTTTTGAACACACACACACACACACACACACAAAATGGCAATGACAATCATTCTCCTCATCCTCTCTATACCCTGATTTTATTAGGCCACATGATGAGGCTGTAAATGTAATATTAACAAGCTTATTCACTTTATTCTTTTCAACAAAGCAGGACCGTGATGTCCATAACTCAAAGTGACACCAATACCCAAAACTTCCTTTTATTCCAGCAGTCTCCCCTATGAGCCACTCATCTCCAGCTCACCCCTTTTTCCATCATGGCCATACCCAGGGCAGGACTATAGCTTTGTGTAAAATGACAAAGCTAGCATGACGCATGTTAATATCTCAGGTGATGTTGATTAGCCTGATGATTGCTGATCTTTTAAAGTAAGCTGAACAATTATGTTGGTCTCTTTATTCTGAACTTGCTTACCCTCCGTAATATTTTAAGTTGCTTATCTAAGCTGCGTGAAAATGAAAAAAAAAATATGGGTTTCATAGATTTCTAAATTCCTAGCCAGCCTAGCTTAGGGTTTATCACATGCTTCCTCTTTGTATTAGCAGCTTGCAGTGTACCAGGCTCCTGCTAAGGCCTTTTGAACTTCACCCTCAATCCCCTCAGCTGTTTTTTTTTTTCTTTTTTCAACCTCCGCCAGACTCAGGTCACACAATAAATAAACCCAACATAAGTGAATTTTTTGTTGTTTTAAAAGGAAAGAAAAGCTATCGTTTGATTCTCCTAAAATGGGATGTGTTGTAATCCACTTTCTATTGTCTCCAATAATTGTTCTGACATTCACATGATTGTCCCCAGTGTATGTTCTGACTCTCTCAGATGAATCAAAGCTGCATCTTAATGTAATTTTTCCCTTTTCTCAGATAAACGTTGGTGGTCAGGAGGACTCCACAATAGACGGAACACACAATGAGGAGACGGCAGGACTCCTCTTTCATGGCTCGCTGCTATTCAGCTGCTGTAAACAAGGATGCTACTGTCTGTGTGCAACTTAATGGAGATTGTTTCTATGTCATTGGAACACCGTGACCCACCTGGACATTTTGTAAAGAGCTTTCGGTGTTTTAGCTGCAAAAACATCATTGTGAATTTGGGCAGTGGAGGTTTTTGAGAGACAAAATTATACAAAGTGCTACAATTCTCCAATTTCTTTTTATTGTGTGTTCAAATATTTTGTATTGTCTTGTTAATAATATTGTACAGACAAAAAGCATTGATTTTCTAACATATAGGATCTCATTTATCTAGTTAATAATTTGAGTTTTAGCCCTCGTTTATGTTCGGTTTTGTGTTTTGTTTTAGTTGCTAGGACTCAAAAGACACGTGAATGTGAGACCCACCACAGCAGTGAATAATACTGCACTGCGATTGGACAGCTCCGTGTGTCGGCAGACACAATGGCGAAGGAGAGAGCTGTCGTCTTTATACTCTATGCAACTGTTCTGTCTGTTTTGTTTTTGTTTTGGGCAGAGCCTTTTTTTAACTACACTTTGAATTTTTCTCCACGGACTAACAATTTATGGATATGATCGGAACAAATTTCACTTTCTCCAGAAGCCTGCATTCCTATTTTGGATTTATAAAAACTGGAATTGGAATTACATGAGTCGTATCTGTGTGTCTGTTTTAATTGATTGCTAATTATATGTGAGCCTAAGAAGAAAAAATCAGGGTGTGAAAAAATGTGTACTCAAATATATATTACTGACAGCAGCGTGTGTGCCTGGAAGGGAAACATTGCTGCTGCATATATCAAGACACATTAGTTTGCCTCATAACAGTTACCTGCTCTGTTGTAAAGATACATCTTTGGGTAAGGTATGAAAAAATCCTTGGCTTCAAACACCGCCTTAATTTCCTGTTCATTTAAGAAAGCACTTACACATACACACAAATCCAAGTGCGAAACACAAATACCATCACAGCTTAATTCATTTTATATTAATTTTGGGAAGTGTATTTTTTTTTATTATAATGATAATCTATGCAAATCTTTTAAGGACTTTAAACAATCTATGAATTGCTCCTCTGCTCTTGCATTTGATTCGAGGGAGACTATCTTGGCCTAATTTAGAAAATGTATTCTTTTGATAATCATGCACATCCCAGGGCTCGCGACAATTACTTATCTCCCCGGATAAGCTTGAAATTATGTTTTTAATCTCTAGCAAAAAAAAAAAAAAGTCTCTCTTCTGATATCAGTTGAGAAGCATAAAAAAAATCACGATTTCTGGTGTGAAATAATTAAACCAGTATCACTGCACATCCTTGCATTTTTCTTTAAGTGCAAATTAAATGTGTCGCGGTTTAGCTTGTTTATTACCCCCTTTTTGTGAAATTCGCAATGTTTGTATTATGCAACCTGTGAATACGTGCTCACCACATGTGCCTTTGTATGCAAATCTGTATTAGAGTAGTAATAAAGGTTTACATTGAAAACAATGATAAAACAGTGTTTGGGTTGTTTTTTAATTATTTATTTTGCATTTCATTATCATTACCATTTAAAGATAAATTAAATGGTTGTGTGTTTTAGCAGCCACGTGACACAGCGTCTCCTTGACCCATCATTGAGCTTGGTCAATGGGCTAGCTACAAAAAGAGAATTGATGTTTCATGCATAAAAAATAAAACTAAATTCAAAAGTTCCTGACAGCTTTTAAAAAAAATGCATTTTATGTTGTTATAATATTTATTAGCTGTTTTAATTTCATCATTATGTTACAGTCCAAAAAAATATCTGAAATTCGTCTGAGATCAACTAATTTTCTGAATTTTGTTAGGGATTTAAATTTACATTCACATGCACCTTTGTTGCGTTTAATTTTCAGCTACCAGCTTGGTATAAAACAGCAGAGATGTGCCCTCTTTTAGTGTTAAAATTAATCAGTGCAAAAACACTCTGTAGTAGCCTGTGAGAATCCTGACCCCATTGTTGTTATGTAAATGAATAATGAGCTAATATACATCTGCACACAGGCTATTAACTTAGAGAAAGAAGAAAGAACAGTAGCACTCATGCTTGATTGGAATGATGTGTGCGCAGCACGACTGCCTTGCAGGCCTCCGTGTGCAGAGCTAAACACTTCCCTTGCGTGGCTGGCTGTCTGACACCACATATGGCGAATGAGCCAGCATCAACATATGGTACCCTCACAATTCATTAACATTGTCATGTAAAAATGGGTAATCCCACTGTAAAACAAATGAAATGAAGCCCTTTACAGTACCGCTCATTTTATTCATTTCCCGCGTCTTTATGAAGGCGCAGCTAAATTAATCAACGATGCCTTTAACGGAGCTCTGACACACCCTCCTGGGTGTCTGGAACGTAGGTTTTTTAGCAGGGAAAGCTTTACAAGATGCACTCCTTTTGTTTACAGTGATGCTACACATTCAAATGAGCTGTTGTACATATACACAGCGTCCCCATGCAACAATTGCAATACCCTTATTAACCAGGGCAGGATGCAATTACATTATGTCAGAGACGTTAACATCCAGAGAGCTGGTGCCGGTCCTTTGTGACAACTCGACTCGCCCTCAGTGTTTCTTGGCCGTGTTTGGCTCTCATAATCTGATTCACAGTTTTTGTCATGCTGCCAAGACACAAGTGGCATTAGCCAAGTGCTATAGGCCCTAATGAACTTAATGCCAATGTTAAGCACACTACTACAAGCTAGAGTGATTGTACACAGCCGGGCTGTCATTTGCAGCCATGTTTCATCGCAATATAACTGTCTTAGTCACTGGTTAAATAGCAAAATCCCCTTCCCACAGGTAGCTTCAGTTGTTGGCATCATTAAATGTGAAAATCCTGCTTCAAGGAAGCTGTTCTCAAAGAGTAAGGGTGTGGCTTCTTCTTGATATGAGACATAAAATGGCTGCCTCTGACGTTAGATCATTGGACTAGGGTCTAACTAAAAAATATTTTGATTGAGGAACTTACCAGGCCTGGTTTCTAAGGCCATCAAAAATTTGAAATATCGGGTTCTGGTTCATGTCCAAGGTCTAGCAACATGGCTGCTATTCCTTTCACAAGATCCGCAGAATCATCATTGGTATGCAGGAATGTGCCCTTAGGAGGCCATTCGGTATGATTTAGGAGGGAAATCTGCCTGCTGCCAGTGGCTAAGACAAAGAACACGTCCCCCACTAGATCAGACAAGTGAACTGCAAGCGCTAAACAAAAGTGGGCATCTTGAGGGATACGTCTATCTCTAGGAGTTCCTCCTGGTGTCTCAGGCTGGTCTATCTGCTGGTCTAGCAAAGACAAACGGTCTCAGATCAGTTTAAGTGTGTGTTTCATTCCTGATGAATTTAGAATAAATATCAAATGTGTTCATTACATGACAGTTATTTTGGCATTGCACAACATTTTTTATCGTTTTTTGACGATTATTTTGTACTGTTTTAGTCATGCAGTATCAGCTGTATAACACTGATACAAATACAAAATAAAAAATGTAATCCCGACTTAATTTTAATTGACATTGATATTTTGTAGCTAAAGTTGTATTTGTTAAAGTCAAAAAAGCCTTCTGTAGAGAATAAAAATAATGTACCAATTTATATATAAAGTATTTATTGTTCTTTATGCATGTGTGTAGACATTTTAATTAGGTCTGATTAGTACAACATATTTATAACCCATCTTGTCCAATAGATATTTAAAATGAGAAAATAAAAGCTAGTAGGCAGCAGTATACCATTTTGTTTCCATGTTGCATCGCCTAAATAGATAAGTACAATTTCAAGCAATTTATCGATGTTGAGAGATTTTTTTTTAGGTTTTCCTTATCGGAATATACTTTTTACATTTTTATTTAATTAATTTCAAACAAAAAGCAAATAAAAAAACATAACAGCAAAAAATATTACATATCAGTAAACTTAAGATTTTGCACTATTTAAGGCATAATAACTCATTGTTACTCTATGTCTGAACTGCAGAACAGGAAATGATTAACATATTAATAAACGTGATACTCTAGTGTGTATGAGTCTGTTTCACTATGTTGAGGTTAGGTTTGGTCTTTAGGCTCATTCACAAATTCATCTGTAATCATTAACTAATGCCATCTTGCTGCAATTAAAAACCAAACCAAGAAAAGCTAATAAAATATCTACTAGAACAATGTCTGAACGACCTCATATATATATATATATATATATATATATATATATATATATATATATATATATATATATATATATATATATATATATATATATGATGGATGGATAGGCGCTGGCCTAATATTGGCCTGCTGGCCTGCATCTCTCTTAAAAAAAAAAAAAAAAAAAGTCTGCGAATATTAGATAGACAGACCAGCGCTGGGACAACCCATAGAAGCAGTCAGGCCAGCAGCATGTGAGGGGGAGAGATGATTGGTTTATATTGATTAATACCCGCCCCAAACGTCCGTATCAACCACACAGGTGTAGAGGAAGGGGCGTGGCGTGTGTCTGTTGACGGCAGCTCGCGCAATCAGCGAGTGGTGCAAGAAGTGAGGAATCAGAATCAGAATCAGAATCAGAATCGTTTATTGTCATTCACACACATGGGGTACATGAGCACGAACGAAATTACTGGGGTGACGAAGACCCGTAGCTGCTGCACCTTTCGGCGCGCTGCATCGTGTCCTTTAGGACAAGGGAAAATGACACATAGGGAGAGAGAGATGAGGGAGAAAAAAAAATACAATTCACACTTTATCCTTGACAGGATACAGCTTGAAGTTCCCAAAAAACCTCTGCACAAGCAAAAGTACCACAACAGAACAGAGCCTTGGGATTAAGATGAGGATGAAGGCGTATGTAGAGCTGGTATCAGTGTGTGTGAGTGTATGTGTAGGTCTGTGAGCTGTGAGCTGCTCTGTCCTTCGATGATAACATAGGTGTATTCAGTTCAAACAGTTCCCCAGATGTCAGGGGGAGGGTAGGGTTGCAGTGGAAGGAGCAGCTTGTTTACATAGTTCCAGGAGAAGTTGAAGATAGCAGACCGTCGAGGTCGCCCCAGGGAGCCGAATAGGGAAAACAATGATTTGTTTGGGCCAGGCAGACTTTGTTTTCTGTCTACCTTGAGTCCCGCTGTCTCTCGATGGCGAGTTTGATCAGCCGAATCTGGACCTTTCCGCCCGTCTGAGAGACCAACTTCCTCCAAGATTATTCCACTCCATAAGAACCCGCAGCCTGCCTGCGATCCGGTTCCCGAATCGCATCCAGTTTACGGTTCGCCATCTCAGTCTGAGTATTGGTCGCTCTCCAGACGCCTTCATACGCTCCCAGCCGCTTTTCAATGGCCAGGGCAATTGCCTTTGTTATCTTATTTTGCTGATATAACAGGTAACTGCCGACGCCAAAAAGCAGAAATCCTGTCATCATAAAGGACCTGAGAAGCGACTCGGGTCTCCTGACGGTGCAAAAGGAACAGAGTGGGAGAGAGACAAAAAGAGAGAGGCGCTGGAGGAGGACGCGGCAAAATGCAGAAAAGTAACAGATTTATTTATTCAGCCCCCCCCTGTTGCCATTAAAATAAAGATTACAAGTAAGTTATAAAAACCAAAACAAAACACGCACACACAAAATGTTGGTATAAATATTATTTTAGGGTTAAATATATATATTTATTTGTTTACAGTTTAAACGGAGACCCCTAAAGGAACTTGAGGCTGCACACATTCAGTCTACAGTGTAAATATGGAGCCTATATACGTTTATCTTTGAAATTAAGATAAGGACTGGGATTTTAAAATCACTGATTTACACGCCACTTTAATATTATTATTATTTACTTTTTAAATTATATATTTGTTCTGCTGATTGGATATAATCTTATTATTATCATGTATATGAGTACAAGGCCAAATCAGTGACACAGGCGACATAATCTTACTGTATGAAATACAGTTTATGGAAAAACTGTAAACATATGTTTGCTATTCAAAGGTGGTGATGGTGATGACACCAGTCCTGCTGGTACTTCAGGAGAAGTAGAGCATTTGGGAGAAGTTACAAAACCATTTCTACAGTAGAGCAGCAACACATGAACGCTACGAGACGCTAGCATTGACATAAATGGCTCTCAACAGTAATAATAGCTTTCATGGTGTTATAGTGTTATTCTATTAAGTGATTGTGTTGGTAAATATTTCTGTCTGTTGCGGATTTGCTGTTATGTATCCCAGATCAAACATAAACATTTGTGTATTCCAACCTTGGATTTACTGTAGGTTGGGGTTCATTAATATTCCCCAGTATGATAATGTGCCACTGAGGCAGTTGATTTTTTTCATGATTTGACTATGTAAAGCTCTAATTTAGACACTTATTATTGTGTAAAATCTTTAAATATATTAGTACTATTGCATTAACACACAGTAAAGTTGCTGTATATTACAATCTCTGAAGTTACAGTGGCTCTGATAGGTGGCCTTTTATTTGGAATTGGCTATAAGTGTGTGTGTGCGCACGTGCACAAATGGGTTTTGCTTGTGCCTTTCATCTCAGGCAATTTAAAAACACTTTCTAAACTTTTGTCCTTGCTGCAGGTAGTGTAGTGTTAAAACCCAGAGCTTTAAGTTCCCTTCAAGCCTAAAGTCCTTTCTACTGTAGGTTCTTATGTATTCAGATAATGAGGTAGAACTGCTCAAGCAGGAAACGTTAGTAAAACTTGCATGATGATTTGGACGTCCGAATCACCAAGGATGCTTTTCTTAGGGGCGAGAGAGAGCTCTGTTGTGGAATGTCAAGTAGTTTGGCTGAGGAGTGTGACTGAAGCGGGAAGTGATTTGACTAATGTTTTCTCATTGACTTATGTTTTCTCTTTCACCTCCCCAGAAAACTTTACGGTGATGTCATTCCCATGCAAAAAAAAAAAAAGTGCTTTTAGCGGGTGAATGTGAGAGCGAGACCATGTACGTGTGTGTGCATGTGTTGCTTGAGTGGCTGATTCCATTACTTGAAGGACCATTACACTTGCCTGTCAAAAGCCAAAGGACCTGAGAAAAATTAGCAGATTAAATCATCCCCCCCGCCTCACCCCTCCCCACAAACTCATTGGCTGCTAATCATTCCAATGCTGTGTTTTGACAAAGTCCAAAATATGTGGAACGTCTTTTTGATGGAGGATCGGTATTAAACCTGTGGCACGTCCAACTTGTGGGTACAAATATGTACAACAACTTGAAAAAAAGGTTAGGCAACCAAATGTTGCCAATAAAATTACAGAAATTTATTTGGGGTACCAAGGAAATAGTTTTGAAGTGTTTTGGTCAAAATCTAAACATAAGAGTTCCTAGAGTCAAAGTTCGGGTGATTGTGTTTACTGACTTCTACAAAAAAAAAAAAAAAATCTTTAAAAATGTTTTAGATTCTTGAAATAACAAACAAACAAACAAAAAAATCTTCTGCAAGCATCATGCAGAATTTTCTTACAAAGACAACTAATGTTACACTTCGGTTTTGCAAATAGGATAACAGACATCCAGCAGAGCTCATGCTCCTAAAAACAAAGAGAATGAGGATGGAGAAAGCATGAATTCCAAAATGTGGGAATTAAATCCTCTTGGGTCAGATTAGTATTCTGGGAAAACAAAATTCCCCACTGGGGCGTTCACCACAGACCAGATGGGTGTACCCCGAAATTTAGACTGTAGAAGACAAAGGGGGGGATGAAGAGGGGGTAATGCCCTCCTCCCCCCACCCCCGAGAAAAGACAGAAGAGAAAATGACGAAAAGGGTGGAGGAGGTTGTGAGAGAGAGGCGCGAAGAGTTAATGCCGACAGCCAAACAAAAGCCACCACGACTGCTGGGGGCAGAGAAGAGCACGGGAAAAGAGCGAAGGTCAAGGGGACCTCTGGGGGGGTTCAAGTTCAAGGCGACTGTCAGTGTCTGCATTTTAATAGTTGAACCACACCTTCCAAGTCCTTCCACTTCCACTTACAATGACAACTGTCGCAACCTTCCTTGGCCGTTTACTCCTTAAAATTAAATGGGAAGCTGCACTATTGTTGCCATGTTGCCAATCGGGGCCTCACTGAGTCAAAGAAATAAGAGCAGGAAGGCATGTTGAGGTTTATTTTGGGGACCCCTCACTATAATGTGTGGGATTTTAAACTTGTGCTGGCCTCCCGAGGTGAGAGCTGAACTGTGGAGTAACAGTGTCTCTCAGATAGATTAACTTTTCCGATTTTATTTACCAGTAGAACCATATAGGGGCATTTATTGTATTAGACAAAAAAACTATTTATGCTGTTTGGGGATACTTAATAATTAAAATAAAAAGGCTTATGTTTTTAAACTAATAAAGTTCTGTACATAACATCATTGTCAAATCTCATTATGTTTCTAATTTACATAACGAGGATGCAGCTAAGCAGACATACTATTCACTGTAGATGTTTAAACTCCAGCATTAAATCTCGAACACGTTTATTACAGGGCTATTACATCAAAACTAGGCATGTTGTAAAAGCAAAAACATAGAAAATTATTCTGCTATATAAAATGTAAGCAATAATTTTATCTTATTCTGTATTTGGATCAAAATATTTCGAATATCACATCCTTGTGGCAGAAACAACTGAAAAGTGAAAACTTTAGTATTAATGTGTAATTGTATGTCTTAGTATTTTTACTCTATTATTATGTTGTCAATTTTGAGTACACTCATTACTAGAACAGTTAAATCAAATATTTTTTTGCAGATGGAATAATTATGATTTTATGAAAGATGGCCGTATGTGGCTCACAACCTTTTTGTTTTTTAGCCAATTAAAGCACATACACTGTTCTTACTGCATTATGTGTTTAAAGTCATTACTCTGTCTCTTCTACAGATGACCTCCCAGTTTAGCTTTGTAAGCAGTGTTCTGCAACAACGTTTTCTCATCATCTCGTCGGGTTTTTGCAGTGACTGAAGATTGTCACCAATTTTTCCTTGACATCTTTGTTATGGAAGAAGATTTGTGATCAGTTCTTTTCGTGCTTTTTGTGCTTATTTTGTACTTTTAACACTCAGCTATAATGGTTAAGGTTACGGCATTCATAATGCATTTTTACAGGAGATGCATATTATTCTAGTGTTTGTTAAGGTTTTCCCATAATGGCCACATTATAGTTTAAACATGCAATATTTCAATACAGCAAAGTGTGAAAATTGTATCGATGTTTGCAAAAATTAAAAGAAAATTTAATTTCGTAATATTTAAGGGTTAAATGTGTTTTCTCTATTCACAGCAACAAAACAAAAAATCTTTGCAGTGTTTAGTGACGTTTAATGACTAAGTGTGTGCTCAAGTCTGTATTTAAATATAAAGTCACTGGATGTTTGAGGCCGTACTTAATATGATACTAAAAGATTTGAAAGTTTCAAAGCTTTACATTATAAATGATCTCAATTTGTAACAATTTGTTACATCATAAAACAATTTCAAGTCTCCACCTGCATTAGCTTAATTTCCAAGAAAACCACATTTATATGGGTTTTAAACTGAAGTCGGGGGGCCTCAACAAATGGCTCCAATGATGCACTTTACACATCCCTGGTTTAGTCTCCTATTTGAGTCTTTTTTTTCTATGTATTTTAGTCTCCATTTCATCTCCATTTTTTTTACGTAATTGTCCTTTTTCTCGAGGTTAGGTTCTCACTCAGCTGTTATGTATTAATTTGAATAGCCACACCTGGTTTGTATGTCACAAAACAAAACTCAGTAGTTCCTTGGGTTTATTAAGGACCTCTTCCGTCTCATTGGGTCTTTGTTCTTTTATTTTTTTTGTGCCATCCTTTCTTTTTTTTCAATGTTTTGCGCTTCATGTCTACTGTCTGCAACAACCACTCAACATGACATATTTCTAAACCCTTTTTCAGTCTTAAGGCTCTATCACTGCATTGGTCAACCGAAGGGATGATTCCATATTTCAAAACCATTTTTTACTGATTGGTGGAAAACATTTGAACCCACAACACCATCATGCCTCAACATGTTTAACATTATATTTTTTAATTTGCAGCACTCACAGTTATTCCCACACCTCTCTAAGTGGGGTTATGTTGACTCATGATTGGCCAGTATGAGATAAACAGCTAAACAACAGATTAAAACGTCGCTGGAATATTTGAGCTCAAATTGCACATTGAGTGTTTCCAGTTATCAGTCATTAGCATGTAAAACTTGTATTGGCGAACTGAAAAATGTTTAACTAAATATTTCCCTTCAATTTTGAAGACGTTCATTGTTTATTGTTATTAAGATAAAAAACATCAAATATCATAGACTTTGTCTGGTCACCTTAAATAAAGCCTGAAATATCACAGATATCACAGCTGAGAAGATTCTGATGAACAGTAGCATAATGAGATTTTAAAGTTAATCATATTGATTATTTCTGCTTCTCTCTCAGATGTCAAAGGCTATATTAAGATGCCAAAACAATTCAGCATGAAAAAAGATCTGTGACCCTTTTTGAAAATGTGTGTTACACAGTGGCTTTTTTCAGTTTTAGCATCATAAAGCTAATATTAGATTCAGTGACCTGTCACGTCTACCAAGGCTTCTTTGTGGTAAATATTATTAGCAATTAAATAAATGGCCTGTAATACCTTCTTAAATATCAGATACAACTTGTATGTAGTTAATTTCGGCACAGAAATATATGAATGCTAAATCCTTTTTATAGACGCACAGGATATGTCCTTATTTTGCATGCTTGTCGAAGAGGAGCGTAATATTAAATCCCTGGTCAACCATTTTGACCACAGTGCATTAAGTATAAATCTCTTAAATGAGCTGGAAAGACATCCTTTGTGGTTTAAAGGCCTTTAAAGAAAAAATGGATATGTTTGCCATCCTATCTGTGACCTGGCAGAGGTTAAAGGTTAGGAAATACCCCCAGTGTCACCCCATAAAATGACACACCCGCACATATGACCCCATCATCACCTCTACAACCTCTGCTCAATAGCAGGTCAATTGGCTGGAAATCTGTTTTTGCTGCATCTTTTTGTTGCTGCCAAATTGACTAGATGAACCACAACTTGTCCACGATCTGACCTATGACCAAATCTATCTGTTGCTCATGCGCAATAAGATCTGCTGGGTGTCTCATTGAGTCAGTTTCTGAATGACATGTTCTCTGACTGACAAAATAAGACTATGATAAGATAAATCCTTGTGTTATTTATTATTTCTTCAACAAATAATCTAGAACAAAAAAATAGATTTTAGGTTATAATAAAAAAAAAAACACTGATGAAAGTTTTGGATGCTTTGTTCTACAGTTAGTTCAATTTGCTTGCTAGTATAAGTAGTATCTATTCATTCAAATATGTTAAGATGATGAATAGAATAAAATTGTTGACCTCTGTTAATTTTCACATCTGAAAATAATAATGGCCCCAGAACCTAACCTTGTGTAACCCTAATGTAGTCCTAATAGGACTACATTAGGACTTCCTATAGATGCTTAATTGTTAAAGGATACAAGGCACATTTTATATTGGTTCTATTCCTTTTTAGACATTTGGTATATTAGATAGTGATGAGGGACTGCATGAAGTTTCACTGAGACATTTAGCTCTATCACTGACCTCCATTGTTGATGTACTATTCACAATTTTTCAGTTTGTAACTATGGGTTTGCACCTATCCTTTCTTTATTTATTTGAATACGATGTAGTTTATTTGCCTTGGCAACAAGATGCCCACAGCTGGGCAAGACTAAATAGATTCTGGGTTGGTTGGCATGTGTGTGGTTGACAACGTTTAACCCTTAAATATTTTCTGACTGGGGTCTGACTGCAGCAAGTCCAAGAGGATATATGGAGAAAGAAAGCTCCAATGAAGAAAAACACAAGGACTTCCTGGAGAATACAACTCAGGAAGATCAGGAGAAGAAAAACTTTGGAGGGCTTGGTTCTCCACAATGGTCCGAGTTTCTGTCAGCTAGGATGAAAACGTCACAAATTGGCTTGGAAAAGTCCCTTAAAAACTATGGACCGTGAAGTTGTGTTTATAGTTGTATTGTATATATTTTTTATTGATTATAAGTACAGTGCCAGAGCTTGAAGAGACTTTTTTTGCTTCAGTTGCTGGTGAGATATGTACTTCTACTTTGATAATCACCCACCAGCTTTGTTCAATCTCAAAACAGATGAAACCACTCACCGTTTTTGAATGCTATGGTGCATCTTAGTCCAAAGTAAATCGGGCCAGAGGATAAATCCAAATTATCAGACGTTTCTTTGTTTTTGCAGAATCATAAACAAACAGCTCTCTGAGCTTTTCCTATGTATGATTTTCCTATGGTGTTGAGCTTTGTTAAGGCATGTGAGGATGAAAATGCTATTTCCATCAACGCAACAATATATTATTATCCCATCTTAACAGTGAAGTGTAACTGAAAAGCAGGCGACGCTTAATGGACACATCATCTTTTGTTATTTACCAGTTCTGGCTGTTAATGTCGCCATTCCCAGCCTCCCCTGTCTCATTATGGGTTCACACAGGAATGTGCACGAAAACGCACATTACTGCATCACCTTGACACGCACAAACATGCTGGAACACACACAGGCACGATGGCAGCTGCTTGTCAGGCTAGTGCCATGCTTTGGCTCTCCTCATAGATTTTGTGCTAGCTCCCCGTTGCCTTGGCAACTGGCCGTGCATGCGTGCATGTGTGTGTGAACGTTGGCACTGTGTCGAGAACGTGAGGAGAGGAAGGGAGCATGGAGAGCACCCAACGCACACATACGCACCCACGTTGTACATCTGTGGAGGGAACAGAAATGCACACACACACGCGCGCAAATTAATTTATGGAGATGTGAGAAGTGCAGTATTAGCATTACGCCTGGTTTTACTACACATTCACTTTAGTGGCCTGATGGCAAAACAGACCCACAAAACTCCATCCCCTTAGGAAGCCGAGACACGACAGATTCTTTCGCTGTTCAAATAAAAAACATTGTTTTAGAGAAAGCCTTAAATACAAAATATAAGAAAGAAAAAATTATATATATGAAAGTTGTTGAACGATTCTTCTATTTCATTATCATTTTTATAGAAACAGTATAAATAATTGCTATCATTCATACAAACATGTGTGATTATCTATGTTTCACCACAAAGTGTAGATTTATATGTCACGTGGGAATCGCTAACGCATGATTGGAAAGCATGTTTCATGTTTGTTCACCTACAACGTAATGAAGACATTTTTGATTTTATTTATTTCAAATAAAAATATTTACTTTTATTCTTACATATATATGATTATTTTCAAAATTTTTGACTTTGGTAACCACTTAAACATAATTATGTGTCTTCATGTGTTTTCAGTTTCAGCAATTGCATGAACTTTTGAAAAAGCCTTTTATTTAACATATAGAAGATGTGGTGGCATTTATTTGCTTTGCTTTCTCTCTTTTTCCTGTGATTATGATTGCAACATGTGGATGCAGGCAAGATATCAACTTAAAGGTCAAGACTGATGGAAGATTTCCTTAGAGGCAAACAACTAAACTACATTAAAATCGTACACAGTCAAATTTAAAGAGTAGGAGGTATTATTTCATGGAAAAACCATTTTAGTTCCTGTTTACAAGGTAACTATGGTGCAATACAAGCTGGTTCTGATTTGCTATTTTTTTATATAGTTTAATTCATTTGATCCAAATAATGGTTTTTAATCTCCATTAAAACAATAGATGATGCCATTAATATCTGTCATGGTACTTAAATGTGGTCAGGCATGTGGGTGCAGATTCAGGCTGATTCAGGAAATAGACCAGGAGATGGAAGCCAGTGAACTATCCCTTAGGCAAGGGAAAACAGGGGAATCCATGGGGAATGAATGAGGCAGTTAGTTGGTCAGGTAGGCAGGTAGGTAGGAAAACTGGACATTTAATTACTTTCAAAAATCTGGCAACGTTCGCTTGTCAGAGAGATGTCTTTAACTGCAGCACAACAGGTGCATAAAATGAGCTGATGAGGAAGGCACAAGGCAAGGCACAGGTAGAGCAGATGAGCTTGATTGCTGCAGGAGCTTGGAAAACAGAGTAATTAAATACAGTAAATGCATATGCCAATCAGATAAAGGGAATTGGCAGGTCTTTGGGCATTTTCGTGATTTGTGAAACTGTTTAAACATAGGCAGAAGTCCTCTTTAATGTTTATGATTTATTTTTAATAGTAATCTCAAAGGGAAGCAGCAATGCACAACACCTCACTTCATTAAATGTGAATTATAAGAGTTTAATTTTGAAGGTTTTTGTAAAGTGTCACAACAGAAATATGAGTGCTAAGTACAAACATATGACAAAATGTATTTTTTATGCAGTTATTTAGTGCGAGTTTTATTTTTCAAATTTATGAGTGTATAGTTTTTTGTAAACGACTGATTGCTCTCATGATTGAAGTCTTTTTGAGTGTTTTTCCAACCATGATGAGAGAAAGTGATTATTTAATTACTAGCAGATGTGGGTACTGAGGAGGGGTCTGCATTACACACTGCCTGTTTACCAATTGAACACTGATTTTCAGAAAGGGTTGCAGGTAGGTTTGTAACATAAATCTGTTAAAGTTTTTTTTTATTTCATAACAACCTGAGCTGTTGCATGCACCCCTAACATTTTCAAATGATGCTGACACCAATAAAGTATACATACAACAACGTTTTCCAACTGCCTAAGGTGCTAGAAGGTGCAACACTTTGAGGTTTAATTGGCATATCAAAAGAATTGTCACATATCTACAACATTTACCTCACAAGATCAGGGATTTAAGAAACGTTACGTAGGATTTGTTTTAATTGCAAGGTCACATTAGTAGAACCACCTAAATGCATTTAACCAAAGGAGTTCTGGGGACCTTTGTACTGTCAACCCCTCCATTGCCATCTGAACATATCAGGGCTAAGACCAACAAAGCAAAGGTCCTTGAGTTGTGTATTATGTGCTTCTTTGTAACCCCCAGATCAGGTCAAAGCAAATCCAAATACAGTAAAGGAAGGAAATGAAAATAGGGCTCATCACTTGACCCCTGCATATTTGCCTGACTGTCCCCATATAGAAAGAGGGTGAAGCAAAGGGGTCTCCAACAGCTATCTGCAGTGTTCCTTGGGACAATGAGAAATCAGGAGTAAGTGGCGATGATTAGCGGCACACTCATAGCAAGCCTGACCTATACTGACCCTGCTGAACCTCCACAACAGCCATCTTGTCCACACTGAGTTGAATAAATCTAACAGAACCTGAATATATGTGTGCTTTAGGCATAAAATGTAACAGACAAAGGCTAACAGCAAGCCGAAACATGCTTAAGCAACTGGAATCCAACACGTTGACTGCAGTGTTTGCTTTCCTTGAGGGATTGCTGATGTATGACATTATCCTGTAGACTAGGCAGAGAGGAAAAATGAAGAGATACAATCTTTCCTGTCAAGATTTGATCATTTGATCATTCCCATACAATATGAGGTGCAGGTCATGACTCTGGTCGAGTGGAAATGTTCCTTAGCAATTGAGGGGAGGAGAAGCTTTTATCTAGAAATGTTGAAAGGAAAAATGAAGGTCGGCGAAATGGTAATGAGAAGATACTCACAGGTGCATCTCAGTTATTTACAGCATCACAGAAAAGTTCCTGTTTTTATTCTCTTTAAAGTGACATTTGAATTTCACATAGAATAATTTCACACATGATATATTTTTAATTTTATTCCTGCTAATTCTAATCAATATGGCTCATATAGTAATATGCATGACAAGGAAAAGTGGGTACCTACTTTTCTTGCTACTGGGCAGTAGTGCTGCCAGCCGCTCTGCTGCTGCACATTTTGTGGCTGTAAAATTTTGAGATTACAAAAGGCCAGTAATAACAATGTTAATAGATAAGTTTTACATTGATGCCTTGGCCAGGGTTGTGGAAAAAGTGCAGTCATCGAGAGTGACCATCCTGCAACTTTTAGATGTGTTCCAGCTTCAACATACCTGAGTGATATGATCAGGGCTCTGGGGACCTTCACTGCAAACCGAAGAGATGATTCAGCTGCCTGATTCAGGTGTGTTGGTCATTAGATAAATGTAAAAGTTTCAGGACAGCGACCCTCAAGGACTAGAGTAGCCCACACATGTTCTAATTCAATTTCATAAAGACTAAATATAAAACCCTTTTTTATCTTCCCATGAAGTTTCTTCACTTACAAAACAGTTAACAGTAACAGTGCCAATCAAAAACTAGACTCAAACTGTAGCTTCGCATTTATGGACTTTCTTCAAACTGGGTTCATATTTTCTCTACCAGATAACAGGCTGTTAGTAAAACACAACAGGGACGTCCCTTCATAAACCCACTGCTGATCAAACGTAAATACGGGGCGACCCACTTCTCTCTGTCTGGATGATAATTAGGCCTTATGTTAAAAATAAAATCTGAAAGCAATGCTGTTGCAATTAAAACTGCTTTAGTGTTAAAAGAAAACGCAGTGGTTACCATACGGTGACAGCAGGATGCCCAAAGACTTTCCCAGGCTTTGATGGTAACACAGAGGAAGCCATTGATGCTGCCATTAATGTGATGCACCCGTAATGCGCTGCGTATGTTTCTCATCCTATTCAAAGTCTGTAGGATTAAACTTCTAAAGCAACACACATGCACCCACATTTATGCACACATGCAAAGTATACTGCCGTGCAATACCAGGACCCCCCCCCCAATCATGGTCTATACATGCATCCCGCTCTCTTCATTAAAAAACAGACAAAAAAGAGACTGCAGACAGGAGCAGGCAGGCAATGAAAGGCTGCTGAGACGGAGTCCTCCAGCCTGTCTGGATGGAAGTGTGAGAGCGTGTGCAATGGTGTGTGTTTTCGCAGCGGAGGGGGTGTATGGAAATTGACTTTTGCATTAAGCAACTTGATTGAGAGACACCCACTCGTTTTTAGTCCTGCAGCGCAGGGGCAGGAGTGGCCGTCAAACTGTGGAGGACTCGCCATTACCAATGCAGCAATTTGCTGTCTGAGAGGCACAAAGGGGAGGTCAGGAGGCAAATAAGTGCAGTTACATGGAGATTCCTTCCCATGATAATGCCTTTCCAAATGTCTCTGCATTATAACAGCAGAGCAGAGTGATAACCTGTTGATGAAGGTTCTTTTTCAAGAAATCTCAAAAGTTTTTCATGATTAGAAAATGGAAACCCGTCACGGCTACATATGTATGACCTTTACAAATCCCCTTCAAGACTTAAAACTATCTGATGTAATTGCTCCTACATGTATGACTTGTGGATGTAGATATGAAAAATCATAGGCATCTTTGTTACCACAGAACAGCATCATAGTCTCAAGCTCTCTGCCATCTTTTTCACCATTGCTGCTTTCCTCTCATGTAAGAAGCAGGGTTCTACCTCTCCTGCTGCTCATCCTCGACAGCACCTCGGATTAGCAGCTATGGCTGCAGCAGAAAGTATTGACGGATATACTTTGTGGCTTTTCTGATGTATAAGGCTTACAAAGAAATTGGCTTCTATACATGCAAGGGTCCACTGTGAGCTTGCTGACTGTTGCAACAGCAAAGACAGAGATACGCCTAAAAGGTGCTGCCTAGGACACCTGAGCTAAAGAAAGTCATCAGCAGGATCCTGTGCAGAAGAATAAAAGCATCAATGGTGCTTGCTTTTAAGAAGAAGAGAAAATGACGTTCCAGTTTGGACTATTCGTGTTTCAAAGAACCCTAGGACACAAAAAAAACTGGAAAAATGCAAACCTAAAATAATTTGATCTTTTCCCCAGATTTGAGAGACATGTCTGGTGAACTGTCTCCAACTCAGCCTATCCTAAGAATCATTGTGGGCCAAAACGGAGATTTAATAATGGCGAATCAAACAGGAGATAGAAAGGAGTAGTAGAATAAATAAATAAATAAAAAGGTTTAAGCGGTTGTGTTCTTAGCTTTTTCCATTTGAACAGGCATGTTATTCTAAAACACTTTTGCAAAAAGAAAATATGTTTTAAAATGTTTTGTTAAATAAAAAGACTGTGTTTTTACAAGGTTGTCTTTCCTGCTGTCATCCTTGCTAGGCAATAAGACCTGTCTTTAAGGTTAAGGCTGGGTTTCTTTAAGTGATGCTGTACAAACTGACACATTATTGCCACCTTTAAAGCTGTAGAAACAAACTAAAAGCATTTGGATTGGTTGGACACAGAAATACCATATAAGCTCCATGAAGATCATATAAATAAGAGCTATTCTGAATTAAGCTGAGTTGCACAAATCTGTGATTCTTTAAACCTGAAGATTTTTGCATAGTTATATTCAAAGACTTTGCTTATGAAAGGCTGTCTGTCTTTAGCAGTGGCCTCCAAGATGCAGACATGAAGCAACACAATGTTCTACCTCTCTCTCTGTCTCTCTGGGGGGGGGGGGGGGGGGGGGGCAGCAGCTCTGGCATAAATTTTTAAAGAAGCCGTTTAAGTGCTTGCAGCAAATGCACATTTATGTATATCAAACAGAACATCTGTTGGTTGTGTGAACTTAATAAGTGAGCAAAACTCAGCAACAGACATATTTGGATATGCCTAAATTTAAAATAAGGTCCTTGTTGTATACCCAGGCTGCATTTTGT
>JAVLVB010000678.1:75526-128000 GCA_032876305.1 Orestias chungarensis | reverse complement strand
TATATATATATATATATATATATATACACACACAGACAGACAAAGATAGATAGATAGATAGATATGAATTAATGAACGGAATTAATTAATTACATTGACTTCATTGCTGGTGCCAATGGAAATCGTCATGTTTCTATGTTAAATTTGCACTATGGCTGTAGGAGTCTTGTTTCATAGAACTCACCTCCCAGTAGATGTTGTCCTCATAGCAAGCATTGTCACGAGGAGCGCCAAGCACAGGCAACTTCAAAATGAAACCTGAACACAAGGAAAGACGAGAGTTATTATTTCTTCTCTAGCAAGTCTCGGTTGTCCTTCCAAGATATTTTAAGACTGTTTCCATGGTTTTAAAATTAAGTAATCAAGTTCTGAAAGAAGCACATTTAGCATCTAAAGAAACTCCTGAGATGTCTTGTTAAGAATTTATCATGGATAGCTCAAGTGGTATGTTGCCTGACTTCCAATCGGAAGCATCCAGTGAGGGTCCTTAGGCAAGACCCTTTGCGCTACTGCCTACCTGGCGCCGCAAATGGCTGCCTCGGTGTGATTACACCAGTCTAGCGCCGCAAATGGCTGCCTCGGTGTGATTACACCAGTCTGGCGCCGCAAATGGCTGCCTCAGTGTAATTACACCAAAACAAATTCCAAGTATGTCCTGTATGTACCTGGCAAATAAAAACTGATTTAGATTTTAGATTTAGATCAAACATCCCTTTGTTTCCCGAAAGGGATTGTATGTCGTTTATAATTTGTTGGTTCCTGCACAATCATTTCTCTTAAAATATCTTGAATTTATCACAGCTGCAAATCCATCAAAGCACCAGAAATATATATATTTTTCTCTCTTCAAGCAAATTTTAAATATCAATACGTTTTACTTCAATATGATGTTATTGGATCTCTTTAATCGCCATTGGTTTGATCTACTCACCAACAATAAGTCCTCCAAAGAGGGCAATAGAGAGGGTGACGACAAGGGCAATTGCTTGCATGCCTCCCTGCGTTAATCCATCTCTGCTTTCATTTGCAATATCAGGGAAAATCTTTACCAGGCTTAAAACCACACAGAAACAAAACAAAAGTTATTCGAGTAAGAAAAAAAAAAAAAAAGTATTTATTTTAACACGAAGAAACCTAGGGAAATAGTAAATCTGGAAATGATGCAATAAAAAAATAAAAAATAAAAAAATCAGCATTCAATGCTGTGTCAAATGTGTTTACCCATTTCCATAAACTTCCTTAGGGACCACAGCAGAAGTGACAGCACCAACAATAGCGCCCAGAATGCCGGGCATCCCGTGCAGATTGTGAATTCCACAAGTGTCTTGGATTTTTAGCTTTTCCTCCAGGATAGGCTTATGGGAAGGGACAGAGTATAGGATGCTTAAGATAATACTGTGATATGTTCTGTGGAGAATTACCTCTTTAAAAATAGAAACGACTCAAAATCTAAAAACTCGACTTATTCTTACCGAAAGGTATTTAAAGCCAAGGACGGAGATGATTCCAGCCAAGAAACCAACAATCATTGAGCCAAAAGGTGTGAGCATCATTTCACCAGCCGTTCCTACGGCAACTCCTCCAGCCAGGGCGGCATTTTGAATGTGCACCTAAAAATTGGGACAGAACACAGGTTGGGGTAAAATAATATGTTCACTAGAGCGTCTATTGCCCAATCACAGCCACACAAGCACGTTAATCAAAACCTTAGTGCACTAACTAATGTAAACAACAAAATACTAACTGCCTAATGTAAAATTTCCTGACTTCTAGCCACATGGCAGACTGATTCTAATTTGGAGTCAAAATAAATTAGGAGGATTAGCAGTGCTTGCCATAAACTGATGGTGTCATCAGGACATGTAACACTGTTAGCATGTTGTGACAGTCTTCAGATTTTTTGCTAGACTGTTATCTGAGATCTTTTTGGTCAACAGCATCTCCGTTCACAACAGGACTTTGTTCAACAAAGACATTTGTCAATGAAACTCTCGGGTGATGGGAGTTATTACAAAATGTTATCTTCAACAGTGAGACACGTCAGAAACAAGCTGCTTATTTAGAAAGATTAGTATCCAGCCCAATGCTGTAATCCCTCCCCATGTTTGACCACATTCAGAGTAAAGACATCGTCTTGTGATGATTTATTACCTGATCTTGCAGAAAATGAATGATATCTGGCATGAGATCAACCCTGACAGCAAATTGTCTGAGACCCAGTCAAGATTCTTTTAAGAAGGTGTGCACCTGTAGTTCACTCGTTCGTTGGCTTGTGTAACAGTCATGTGTTCTAATTCCTGACAAGTGCAGGAGGAACAAGAAGTGATGATAAGAAATCTTCTTCCTGCTTTGTTTTGTCTGAAAGCCCCTTGTATTTTTTATTTTTTGTATTCTTTAGGCAAAACTTCTTAAAATGCAAAAATAAACCAAACAAACAATTTCCCTAAAAGAAAGGGGGTTAGAAACGAAGCATCATTACCATGTCCAGCTTTCCATCGTGAGCTGTGAGGGCCGACATGGCGTATGTGGACATAGTGCAGGCTGCCAGGGAGTAGTAGGTGTTCATGGCTGTGCGGTGCTGTGGGTCTCCGTGCTCTGTGACGGCAGAGTTGAAGCTGGGCCAGAACATCCACAGGTAGATGGTTCCTGTATTCACATTGAACAGTAAAGAAAAGTCGAAATTCTCCTGAAATTCCAGCAGCAGGTCTTTCGGTTTATGTCTGTTCATCTTTGTAAAAATAGTTAAGAGTTAACCATACTGCATGGAGAGTATTTACTCAGAAATCTTAATTTTTTCTGGGAAGTCAAGCACATGCATACGGTATGATCTGAAATATTCTATTATTCTATTATAACTGTTGTAGCAGAAGATACTGGAGCATCTGAGCCTCCACCAACAAACTCTGCAACAGCTTTATCCACCAGGCAGCCATGTACTGTTCTGAACTCACCCATCACCATATGCATACTCGCTATCCATACCCATCAGCAACACTTCCTGCCCACTCCATAAGAACCATACGGGTTTCTATCTTTCATGTCTACTGTACTTTTTTGTATTTATTGTAATATGTGTTGTTTTTTCTCTGTTTTTAGTTCTGTTGTACCATACCGGTACCGTACCGGTAGTGTTGTACCATGTTGCACCTTTGTTACAGAGGTATATACTTTCATTGCCCCGGGTTACCTGTATTTGGATGGAATGACAATAAAAGGCACTTGACTTGACTTGACGTCTGGCTGTATATTCATAATTACAACCTTGAAGGACTCAATTCTTTCCACAGATTCTTACATCTTCTTTCAAAAGTTCTTGTTGCTCACTCTTTAGTTTCAGTTGGGCCACATTTTTTTCCATTTCTGAATGATGGCTTGAACAGAGCCCTGCAAGATGTTCAAAGGTTGAGGTCCTTTTTTAGAACCTAAACTTTCTTTAAACTTCTCCATAACTCTAACACTGAGTTGCCTCCTGTGTTTCTTGTTCATCATAATAATTCTTTAAAATGTTCAAGCAATTCATTTACTTTCGAAAGAAACTAGAAGGCACAAAACAGTTATCTCACAGGAAAGGCACAAGCATAACTGCTTTTCTTCCATAATTCATAAATAAAGAGTAGAAAACCACAATATATGATTGACACAAGCACTAAGCCAATCATTGTTGTCCCAGAAAATTCATATTTACAAAGCAGGTTGCGACCATTTGAGTCTGTGTCTGTTTTGCTAAGAAAATAATCCCTGGAAATCCGTGGCTTTGCGCAGGGCTTACCTATCATTGCGAACATGTCAGAGTGGTAGACCGACGAGTTCTTGTGCTTGCTCTTATCAATGTTGGGCCGGTACAAGACCCGCGTCACCATAAGGCCAAAGTAAGCTCCAAACGTATGGATGGTCATGGAGCCTCCAGCGTCTTTAACCTGAATAAAAGGCAAACATAATTGTTTAATGCCTTAAGTGCATCCACAGAGTGAATCAAAAATGTCCAGAAGTCATCAGTAAGTGATTTTAATAGTTTTGATTGTGGTGACTCACTCCTAGAGGTCCGAGCAAGATGAACTCATTGACCGCAAAGAGTGTGACCTCAAAAATGGCCATAATCAGCAACTGTAGGGGGCTGGTTTTACCCAAAACTGCTCCAAAGGAAATCAGGACAGAGCCAGTGCAGAAGTCAGCATTGATCATACTGCAAACAGCAAAAACGCAGAGATTAACAGCTTAGAATGGAAACAGAAACAAGCTCAGAACCTGTTTTTCATTCTTATTTTGGAAACCTATGATTGATCATTAAATAATTTCTTACTGCTGCAACTATTATGGGGTGTGGTATTATCTGTTAAATCTTCAATTGTTAAATTAAGCTATTAAGCTTTGAACTTTCAAACAAGCAAATGTAAAAGCATACGTTTTCAGCGATGCACAAATACTTCCTCTTAGATAGTATGTGCTAAACTGTTATGCAAGAAAAAAAGCCCTAGTCTTTTTTTAAATATGAACCACCAACTAACACAATATTTCAGTTAAGAAATTTTTTTTTGTATTGTTTTATATTACAGAGGAATAAACTAAGATAAAAAATAAAAATGTATTACATGTCTAGATAAAACTTAGCTAGACCTTTTTATTATATTTTTTACCTCTCCACCCCAATGGAGATCTTCCCATCATGCAGGCCATGGAGCAATCCCTGCATGATAGTGGCCCACTGCAGGGAGAAGGCCGCAATGAGGAAATTGAAGCCCACACTGCTGAAGCCGTAGCGCTGAAGGAAGGTCATGAGGAAACCGAAGCCGATGAAAATCATTACATGCACATCTTGGAAACCTGCAGAAGAAGAAAACCAGGAAATGGTTCACAAAGTCATGTGATATAGTTGCATTGTTAAAAAAATGTTTTAGGAAAAATATACGGTAAATATTACATTTTTCTTTTGAAATTGTGCATGGATTATGCTCTGTTTGAAGAATGAAAATGACTATTTTTCATAAAAGCTGTTAAACCGTGTTTTGCATCCAAGATGATGCCACTCGACATGCACTAACGGTCTCTTTCAACAAACAAACCGACTCTTCCAAGAGCTTTGACGCTTTCTTACTGTCAACAGTTGCCTTTAGTGTGTACAGTTTCATAACCTCAGGATTCCTGAAAAACCAGGTTCTGTTTTAACTTGCATCCAGGTACATAACTCACACCAGGTAGTAATTTATTTGGGCCTGAATCTCAGAGGTATATCTGATTATGTTTAATTGGACTAAGACACACATGAAATTTGAACGGTGTGTTAAATGGTTGGTGACCCATTTAAAAAATGAACTCTGTCAACCTGTTTTGTGACATTGTCTCCTGCCCTGATTCACACAGTTTGTGAACATTGCTCATTAATTGCCATTCATAACATTGCTCTGTGCTGTGAGGGCTGTTGTTATGGTAACTAGTAATTAGCTTGACCAAGCCGAGATCTTTCCAATGTCCCTGTTGTTGTTTTTTTTCTTAGATTCAAACAGTTTATTGTTCCCCAGATGGAAAGCCTTACATCAATGCAACAAGAAGTTCCTCTGGTCGGAATTAATGTCAGCAGAAAAGTACTAAACTGATAAATTTTATGATTAAAGGTACAGGAGAGGATCTTCTCAGTAGAAAAATGTCAATGGAAAATCCCAGTGAAAATGACAGCCAATCAAAAACAACCGGTGGTGAAAAATAACTGGCTGTCAGTGCGTAAATCAAATTTACACGATGACGTATATCACGAATGTCCTCACCCACCTGACCCGTACAACGCACGCTCATGTTTGAATGCGCGCATGCGCAGATTGTCGTTTAGGAAGTAAAACGGGACGGACAAGACGCATCATTCACCATTGAAGAGCGGTTCTCCCCGTACGGCAGCAAAAAGGGAAGCTCGCAATAGAAAAACCGTGTTCGAAGTTGCTGAGAAAAAAAGAAAGACGAGATGAACAAAACACGAGTTTGTCTCTGAGATTCCTGCTTTGTGCGGTGGCGGGCATTGAAAGCCGAAAAGGGATTCAATACCGATCAACATCTGCTAGACAGATAATGTGCTTATAGCTGCTCATTTAGAAGGATTTGTATTGATTTGACACAAGTGTTGTAATTGCTACGCAGGGTCCATCATAAAACGCTAGCTGTGCAGCCTTTATGTGGAATTACTACCCAATGGCGTGATTATTTATCACTGATAATCATTAATTACTGTCAAATGTGCTTGTACAAGCGTTTTCCTAAACAAATAACCTGTTGGTAGCTAATTCATTGCTGTAAATCAATTCTGTAATAAGTCCGATGCGATTCCAGAGGCTGTGGTCCTGCAGATGTAAACGGACTTCATGTGCTGAGGACATGCGCGCTCCCGATATCAGGGGGAATTACTGGAGATGAGGTGGCGCATGCGCAGTGTTGCGAAAATGAGAATGAGCTGAAGATCCTCTCCTATACCTTTAACTCTGCCGCACTGATGTGATCTTAAAACTTTTTTCTCTCTCTTTTTTTGCTTTGGACTATCCTAATGGATAAAGAGATCTTAAAAGAACTTAAATAAATTCCTGAGACAAAAATAAACAGACACTAAAAGTGTTATTGATAAGTTTTCAGTTAATAAATGCAAGAAACGGACTAATTGGTTTTGTCTGATTAAAACCTGACCATTAGGTTTTTTTTATCCACAAGCAAGTAATTTAGCAACTTAAATGCCTTCCCATTTTGGTTAAATAACTATTTTTCTATTTATTAAAAAAAGTAAAGTGTTCCATCAGAAAGACAAATGTATGTGTTGAGTTTATCAGTAAACCAAAACATCAATCCTAATTTTACATACATTTAGAGAATATACAATAATATACACTCTGTGCAAAAATGCATAACATATGCTTGTGTACGAGTGATCCTAACTGATCCAAACAAGCTTTTACAAACCCATTCACACAATTGATCATCTCAACACAGTGGCTCCAACTAAATTCTCTTCATGAAGGTTATGAACGTCAAGGTTAAGGTTATTAACAGCTTTAGTGGAAGTGTAACGCCCACATCAAACAATTCCAACTTCATGCTAACTTGATTCCAACTATACTTTGCTTTCTGTCCTCCATATACCTTTTGCGAAAGTCTCAGAACTCTTACCACAAAAAAATTATTATTATTATTTTTTTTTTACCAACGAGGTCCATTTTGCTTGGACTACTGAAGACCCACAGGGCAAAAATACCCTAAAAGACTCTTTCAGCTTTACAGCATTTCTCAGTGCAGGTGTCCACCAATGGGTGCCACCACAACCTCTACTGACCACATTGTGGCCACAGCGCCGGTCGGGTGTCTCAGCAGTGAAGGCATGAAAGCCACTGTGACTCAATGTTCCCCACCTCCTCAGGGATGTGTTCAAACTCCCACTGGAGACTCCCACAGTATGTTTTGCCCCACCAAGTATGGTCGGCATTCTTCCCCGCCGTTGGAGGAAACTCGCAACCAAGTAGTGAGGAGGTCCTCCTCACTCTTCTGTTTCCGAGTTGCAGGCGACGGCAGATCAAATAAAAACAATGACGATCCCTAGACTGCAGACTAATGGGCTCCACACATGGGGGAAATTTGGACAATTTGTCTATCCACTCTCTGTGACAGACAAGGTATCAAGGATGTTGACCTAGAAGAATTTGCTAATCTTACAATTAATGCTACTTTAAAAAAATTGTGTTCAGTCTATACTACTGTTACTGTTTACTATACATTGTTTTGTGTTTTTGCTTGCATACAAGAGGGATACCGGATGGTGTCTGTGTGCAAACATCCCTGAGACGTGACGGTGAACTTCTTTTCCAACATCCGTGACCGAAAGGTATCAGGTTAAACACCTTCAATTGCACCAGAATTTATTGTTAGCCTTATTTTTAACCTTTGATGGGGACGGCATTCATGAAGAATAAATCAAACACTACTGTTCTATTGTGCGTTATTTTGCTCCTGAGCAAGATAAACTGTAGAACAGATAAGATATCCTGCAGTTGAGCACGGTCTTTAAACCGAATATTCAAGATAATACGATAACATTGTGATGGTATGACACGGCAGAATAATTTTATACTAATCATGGTTAGGATTCCCGCTTGATGTCACTACACAACATTTTTTCACTTCCTTCCACTATTTTTTTATTAGGTTAATTTATTTTATGACTTTGTTGTTTTGTTTGAGAATAACTAACATTTTATATCTTTCGTTATGCGCTAAAGCACATACTTGAAATTTTACAGTTAATGTTACTGTTGCAAAGCGAGCATCGTGAAACATAAATAGAAGTACGTCCTGTTTAAACACACCTCAAATATTATGGATTTCATAAAACAGAGATCTGGAATTCCCGGAAAGTCACTGCTCATGTGTTGCTTTGTAACGTTTTCAAATACTCACATTGCAGTGACTAAGAGAAAAGCCAGGGGAAACATACAGCAACATTTTGCAGGAGGAGTATGTTGAATATTATTATGCAAGGATAGGGTTTGCGCTTTTAAAAAATCCCCAATAATTCTTTGCACTACCTTAAAGACCCACCCTCAAACCAGGAAGAGACATCTGAAAGTAAACACCCATGCATTGTGTGAAATGTTAGGGCGGGTCAGACAATTTGTTACAACTTTAAACATAATGCAAAAATTTCAATCACTAAAAAAAAGAACAGATAAATCTAAGTGTGCTGATAAGAATATCATTAAAGAGAGAGACAGTTTCCATGAAAATTACAAAAAGGATTTTTTTTTTGCATTGTTGCTAAACAGCAAATATTATTTATGACACCATCATCCGGTCCATTCTCATATTTGTAGGCCATAAAAGCCTCAACTTTTAGTTTTAATTTACTGGCTGGAATATTAATGCACACAACTTTAATTTCAAAACAAACTAAAAACAAAACCCTGAGAATATTTTTATTATTCAATTAATGTTTATTTAATATTTTCTGAATTTGCTTGTATTTTTCCATCTTAAATCTTGTAACCCACTGAAGCATTTTGACTCCTGAACCAACAATAACTTACTTGGATACCGGTAGTAGAAGTCATTCTGATAGTCAGTGCTGTCAGATGTTCCAGCACCATGTCCGCCATGCCCATCAGCTTTGGTGTGATTCAGATTTTTATTGAAAAGCTTTGAATCTGTGTCCTCATCGTACTGCACCAGCACACCGAAGAGGATGATGAGAATGATTTCCAGGATGAAGCAGGCAGCTGGCAGTTTCAGCCGCATGTTAGTAGTGGAGTCTGTCATGTTGTCTTGCAGGTCAAATGAGAAGCAGAGCCTGGGGGAAGCTTGGTCTTTCTTTCAGAGATCCAGGACGGAAAGTTGGCCTAATACTGTCTCTCACCCAGACACTGGGGTATCCACAGCGTAGACACCTAACTGCTGGGGAGTTTGTGTGTGTGAGGGTGGAAGAAGACGCTCACAGACACACAAAAGAGCTTCACATGTGATTTTGTTCAGCCGGGTCACACCTACCAAGCCAAGTTAGGTGGAGACACAGTTAGTCCCGCCTCCTATGAGTGCATGTCAAAACTCACCTTTAGTTTGTTCAATTCTTTTCATGGTATAGATTTAGGAGTGCTGTCCTTTTTATTTAAACTTAGTCTTAACCAAAACTTTATTCCCACTATAGACCTAATTCTAAATATTAGTCAGAGTTATCATTAAGTAAACAGGAAGAGAAACAATATAGGAAGAAATTAAGTAAAGGGCCTAACGTTTGTTAGAGTGTTGGACACCAGATGGAGGATGATCAGCATGAAGTCTTGCTGTAGAATACTTATGTCTGGAATGGAACTGATGACGTTTCTGCAGGTTAAATATTTGAAAACTGATGACAATGAATATAAAATGTTTCAAATAACTGATTTGCTCAATGTCTAATTCAAGGAAATGTTGTCTTTAGCTGTCTAGAATCAAGAATCAAGAATAAGTTTGTTTATATAGCACCAATTTACAACAGATGTCGTCTCAAGGCACTTTACAATAAAATCCATTAAAATCAAAGATACATCTTAAACAATTCAATTTGAAAAAGTTTCCAATCTAAGGAACCCCAGCAGATTGCATCGAGTCCTTGACTTGCAGCATTCAATCCTCTGGAATCAGCAGACCGAAGCAATGGCTTGAGTTGTTGTTGACTTTACCCCCCTTTAACAGGAAGAAACCTCCAGCAGAAGCTGGCTCAGTACAAGCAGCCATCTGCCATGACTGACTGGAGGTTTGAAGAGACAGAAAACTAAAATAGATGCACAGGATACTGAAAAAGAAAGAGTTTATAGCAGCAGTTGTAGAGCATCACTGGCAGCATCTCAGCCCATGTTCTCATCCAAGGAGTTGTCTCAGCTAACAGAACGCCAGACCAGGTGTGGTTACTATGGAGAGAAGAACACTAAGAAAAAACAAAGGTTAACAAGGTTGAAATAACAACAACTAAAGCAAATTGGACAAAGGAAGAAATTAGGAGAGAGAGAAGTGGTCAGATTGTCCTCCAGCAGTCTAAGCCTATAGCAGCATAACTACAGAAAACTTAAATAACCCTATACAGTGAGACATGAAGAAGGTAGAGTAAAGGCCTAATCCCCAACCGGATTAGGCTGTCTTCTCTACTTCCTTCTACCTATAAACCTTATCAAAAAGGAAGGTTTCAAGCCTAGATTTGAAACTAGACAGGGGGTCTGCCTCACGGACTAAAGCTGGAAGCTGGTTCCACAGGAGAGGAGCCTAATAACTAAAAGATCTGCCTCCCATTCTTCTTTTGAAAATTCTAGGAACCACCAGTAAACTTGTAAAATTATACATAAATACAGTTGTGTATCATCAGCATAACAGTGGATATTAACACCATGCTGTCTGATGATTTTACATATAGGGAGCCTGTATATAGTAAATAGAATTGACCAGAGTACAGAACCCTGGGGTACTCCACAAGTTACCTTACAATGCGGAGAAGATTTGTCATTTAGATGAACAAACTGCGATCTATCAAACAAATACAATTTAAACCACCCGAGTGCTGTTCCATTGATCCCAACAGTGTGTTTTAGCCTTTCTATGAGGATATTTTGATTGACTGTGTCAAAAACAACACTTAGATCTAACAGAACTAGAATAGACACAAGTCCATTGTCTGAGGCCATGAGAATATCATTTGTGACTTTAAGGAGAGCTGTCTCAGTGCTATGATAAGCTCTGAAATCTGACTGAAATTCTTCAAATAGGTCATTATTCCTCAAATGCTCTCTCAGTTGATTAGCAACAATTTTTTCAAGGATTTTAGATAAAAAAGGAAGATTAGATATGGGTCTGTAATTTATTAAGTTTTCTTGATCAAGAGAAGGTTTCTTAAGTAGGGGTTTTATTACAGCTACCTTGAGAGTCTCTGGTACATAGCCATTCACTAATGACAAATTAATCATATCCAAAATGGGGGTAATAATAATAGGAAATACTTCTTTAAACAATTTTGTCGGGATTGGATTCAACATACAAGTTGAAGGCTTAGATGAAGAAAATGTTTTTGAAAGCTCAGAAGGCTCAACTGGAACAAACAGAGATCAGGCTCCAGAGCCACATTCAGCACCTCCTTGCTTACTGAGGTAGTAGTTATGTTTTGTAGGATGCCATCAATTTTAGTTTTAGTAGATTCAATTTTATCAATAAAGAATTCCATAAAGTCATTACAGCTAAGAGTTGGGGGAATGGATGATATAACAGAGTTTTCATTTCTCGTAAGTTTAGCAACTGTATTAAAAAGAAACCAAGGATTGTTTTTATTCTCCTCTATGAATAATGTAAAATATGCATATCTAGCTTGGCGAAGGGTCCTTTTATACAGAAGCACGCTGTTTTTCCAGGATAAACAGGACTCTCTCATGTTGCCATCGACCAAGGCTGCTGGGGGACAAACTGAGTTTTTTTTTCTTCCCTCTGCTACTCTCCATTTCATTTGCTGATTTTTCTACTGTTAATTTTATGTTTTTTTTTAAATGTTTTCCCTCCAAAGAAGCTACACCTGGTCTGCCATTCTGTTTAGCTGCAACACCTTTTTGTGGCAGACGTCAGCTGAGATCTGTTTCTTTTTTGTGTTTCCGTTCTGTCTTTTCAGACGCTCAGTAAATCACTTATCCATCACAGGGAAACATAGAGACACACAGGAAAAACAACCATGCATAAAAAAAAAATACTTAGAGAAGACACAGAACCTAACAATTTATTTATTCATTGATTTAGTTTTCGACTATGGGAGGAACTTGGAGTACCCAGAAAGAACACATTTGAATTACAAAGTTGCTTAGTGCCGGTTAAAGTGATACGGACGTAGGTGTCATTGAACGTCAACATATGATCACAAAAGTTATGAAAATATTTTATGAAGGTTGAAACGTTGAAAAGTGTTGCTTTAAAGTCCTCTGTTAGAATTAATTTGTTTTGGAAACTTGTCTTGGTACTGTTCTGCCCTCCATAATTTAGTCACATCTACTGGCAGAAACAGACTGAAGGCACAACAGCACAGAACATTTAACGTGCAGGTCACATTGTAGCAAACTGTGGGTGGATCAGCAGGACACAGAGACAAAGGAGGCGAATAAGTTCAATTTTAGTGACTCTGTGTTTACTGTTAAAGTTGTTGAACTGAGATATGCTTTGTTAAGTTCGCTCCTTCTCTTCCTTATTCTCTTGTCTGATGTTTCTCTTACACCTCTATTTATTTTTTTTAGATGACAGATAATGAGACAGAATTTCTTAAACAGTCACTACACCATCTAAAGAAATGTGAAAAAAAAGTTTTAAAAAAAAGCCTTTCTGTGGAGCCTCCTGTTTCCTAAAAGTTTCTAAAATGATATTTTGGTGTTGTTTTAAAACCAACATGTGAATAGATTTCAATAGATTTTTAGCATGTGTATGCAAATTGTTTTATTTTAACACTAGAGCATTGAGAGAAGTTGTAGTTTTATTCCAATAGCTCCATCCTATGCATTAAAGGCCATCATTTAACTTTATACAGTTTATTCACAAAACACAGCTTATGCAAGACGAGTCATGTCTCTCTCGTAAACCCTCACATGTTCAACTGTTCTAAGTAGATTATGTAAAAAAAAAAAAACAAGCTCAAACATGCCTCATCTTGACTTTTCTGCCTAACAGAACTCATTTTTCATCAATGGCAGTGAGAGCAACTGGTTTGCACCTGCATCAACAAAGTTTCAACCCATGTGGCGTTGCAGTAATTTTAATTTCCCCTTTCTCAGGAACTTATCTTCAAATCTGTGGACACTGAACTTTTGCTGATATGCATGAAAAAATATTAGTGATCTTCTCTAATCTATTTATTTATTTATTCGCTTGGCAAAGCAATTTAAATTGGATTTTATTACAATCACAATTAAATCTGCAATGCAAAACCCAAATGTAGTATCCTACTATTGATTTAATGGCAGTTTGGAAATCTTATTTTTAAGTGAAGAAAAGCTACAGTCTATAATAAAATGTTACAGTTTTCCAGGATTTATTAAAATAGATTATGCATTTTGTGTAAATAGAGTGCTTCCTCATTTGGTTATTTGCATATAAAACCTGGGAAAATTACTAGGATAAACTTTATTTTTTGTCATCTCAGCCCTTTTTAAAATTTTGTTGGAATAGCCAAGTCCAAAAATAATATTAAACTTGAAAAGGTTGTTTTTTTGTTTTGGGTTTTTTTGGTTCATAAACTGTAACACTCTCATGATAATTCTACAGTATAGCCATAATTTCCTCTATTCTATAAAACACCCTCTAAACCAGTGTTACTCAGAGGCCAGCGTCCTGTATGTTTCTTTTCTGCAACACACCTGAAAAAGTGAGTGATTAGGGGACGTCTGCAGCACCTGATAGCATGCAGAAACTAATGCTATCATTTGAAGTTACTGTGCTGCAGCACTGACACATCTAAAGTGCAGGGATTGAGAAAAACTGCTCTAAACAGTCATGTAAATATGCAGACACCTGCCGAGCAAATGCCAAAGGCACCTGTCATTCCTGAACGCACACTCACATGAAGGAACTCGTGGTCAACACCTGACTTCTCCTTTGAGTCTTGTGATCTAAGAAATGGAGGATGTCCCTGTCATTGTGGCATTCAAGTTAGATAATAGTTTGAGATTCTGTGATAATGTGGCAATACTTTAGTCTCTGAATGATAAGTTACAGCTGACTTCTCAATACCCAGCTATCAAAACAAGATTTCCTTTAATGCAGTAGTAATATTGCTGTCATCAAAGCCCAATTTAGATCTGTATAATTTCTCTAATAATAATCTATTTGTTATAAATCTGACTAAATAAGCAATGAGTTAAGCATGTCTTTCCTTCATTGTTTAGAGAATACATTAAAAACGGTTTCAGGTTCAACTTAAGCTGAAATAAATCCTCATATCTCTTCCGAAAATCAAAAACAAGAGGATAATCCATGGTTTTACAATCCTCACAGTTTACTTTTCATAGGATTAACCCGCTATCGGATTTAAATGGACACATGTCTGAAACATTATCTGATTGTAAGCATGATCTGGAGAGAAAGAGTTTAAAGGAAGTCAAACAATGGAAAATGCGATGAGGGATGAGTTCATGAGTTTAATAAACCATTTTTTAAGAACTAAAGAATTTACATGTTGTTTTACACTTCATTTTACTTGTATGTCACAGTTTCTCCAAATGTAATGCTTTATTAGTTTGATTTATGTTGGACAAGCTTTATTATCTGGCTCTACATGGTTGGGACTTAAGCAATTTTCAATGTGTGTACCATTTTGTGTCTGTGTAGTTTATTATGTCCTGACAGTTCCTGAAACTAACCATGAAAGGATAAATAAACAAAAAATGGAAAAGACCACAAAAGAAAAAAATACATTCATATGTTTTATCTTGTGTATTTAAGGTAGGATCATGGACATAGGTCCGGGTAAGACGCAAATCTGACTTCAGTCAGAGGGATCGTGAAGGCTAAAAGGCATACATATAGACCCCCCTATAAGTTTGCAGTACAAACAATTAAAACACGGTAATGTTTTTTCATTTTATATGTTCCTTTGTATTTTTATTAAAAGTAAATTGTACACATAAATATGTCACTTTTACTTTTATTAGACCGGGAGACGGATGAAAATTACATTTTATACTAAGAGAATCTGTTAGATTTCATTTCTAATAATAGTAAATCAATGCTGTCTCATAAAACTGTGAAGCTATTTTGTCTTTGAAGAAAAAAAACATGTTGGCTGTTTCCCAAGGATTTCTAAAAGCTCCAAAAAGTTCAAGTGTGGATTCCATAGATAGTTTCAACGGTAGTACCTTCTTGTCACTTCATCAGCGCAGCTGGCTGGCTCCAGGGCCTCTGTGATTACAATCTGCCGATCGCAGGTAGGAGAACATCTATAGTGCCAACACAACGACCACAAAAAAACATGGCACCAGATAAAAAGATAAACAGGCGAGACTGAACCTGTATGTTATGTAATAGTATGACAATATAACATTAGAAGGCTGTACATATGCTGCATTCGTGTTTCTTAAAGCAGAGAGCTAAAAACATGTTCAGTTAGGCCTTGTCAACACAGACGTAGAAGAAATATCCAACCAGCTGATAAGATGGATCTTGTGGAAAGCAAAAATATTTTCCTATAGTTAAACCAGGATAAATATTCCACCAAAATAGTGAAAATATTTCTTAAAAGGTTTAAAATTAGACCTTAACTCTTGGCACACATATCTGACACACTCTAGTACATCATAGTCAAACATCCAAAAATCTTTTTTGCATTTTCTTTTCCCTCAAAGACATTTGCTAAGCTCTATTGCTTTAGGGAAGATCACTGTGATATGACAAAAGGGGGTTCTCTTATGAGAGAAATGAAAAAAAGAAAATAATATTTAAATTAACACAAAATGATACAAAATCTAAATTATATTGTGAACTTCACTTTTATCTTGACTACATTTGTTTGGGTAAAGGTTTTGATGGTTTCCTGAAAGGTTCTTATTACTGCTACTGTAGTGTGTTGAGGCTTGTGTAGAGAAGAAAAAAACTAATTAGAGTACCTGCAAGCCTAACAGGGCAAAACAGGAATGGGAACATACAGATATCGTTCTCCCGTATCTCAACTTAGATCGCTATCTACCCGTGTGACTTTCATCCACGTGTTACACAACTAAGCCAGCAGCAAGGTTATTGGCTGAGCAACAACATGCCCATCAGTAAATCACTACATGCTGAGGACAATAGGTCAAACAGGAGTTGTTTTTTAGATTTAAACAAATTCTTTTGATTAAAAAAAGCCAAAAAAGAACAGCGGCGAGATCCTCTGAGATGTTTACTCTTTTCTAAAAGGGATTCTTTGAAGAGGTGTTTTCATAAAAGCTGGCGGAAAAAAAAGAAAGAACCTGGCCACTGTACTAAACATGGCTGGGAGGAGTGGAGTATCATTCCTCTTGGAAACATCAGCAAACCTTAAATCTATATGAAGTAAAGGAATCAAAAGACTTCACAGGTCCCGCTTCAGAACACTGAGATGATGACTTATGTTGTGTCGTTGATTCGACAGCAATCCCTCGTACTGAGCATGCATGCAGCAACATTGGAGAGGAACAACTCCCCTTTAACAGGAAGAAACCTCCAGCAGAACCAGAACCTGGCTCAGTACGAGCAGCTATCTGCCACGATTGACTGGCAGTTTAAAGAGACAGAGGACACAAAAGGATGCAGGTGAAACTGAAAAAAGAAAAGTTATCAGCAGGAGTGGTAGCATGTTTCAGGGAGCACCACGAGCCAATGTCAACTTCCAAGAAGCTGTCTCAGCTAATAGACCAGTTGAAGTAACAGTAACTAAAGCAGATTGGACAAACGAAGAAAGTAGCAAAGATAGAAGTGGTCCTCCAGCAGCTTAAGCCTATAACAGCATCACTATAGAAATAACTTAAATAAGAGAGAGACATGAGACATGAAGAAGGTAGAGCAAAGGAGAATCGTCTGTCTAGACTGAGTTCTTCCCTCAACCAGATTAGGATGTCTTCTCTACCTCTTCCTAACTATAAGCTTTATCAAATGGGAAGGTTTTAAGCCTAGACAGGGTGTCTGCCTCATGGACTAAACCTGTAAGCTGGTTCCACAGTAGAGGACCCTGATGATTAAAAGATCTGCCTCCCATTCTGCTTTTAGAGATTCTAGGAACCACCAGTAAACCTGCAATGTGGGAGTGAAGTGCTCTGTTAGGGACCTAAGGAGTAATCAGATCTCTGATGCATGATGGAGCTTGATTAGTGAGGGCTTTATATGTCAGAAGAATCTTAAAATCTATTCTGGATTTGACAGGGAGCCAATGAAGGGAAGCTAAAATTGGGGAGATATGATCTTTTTTTAAAGTTTCATCAGAACCTTTATCAGCATTTCGGATCAACTGAATTCTTTTAACTGCATTTTTTAAACTTGCTGTGAACCGCTTAAAAAAAATTTGTTCTAAAGTGATCATTTAAATGTCTATGAGTAAAGAATAAAAAGAAAAAAAATCTCAATGTTCGTTTTACTTTACTCTCCTCCTGAATATGCTAAAAGAACAGTAGCTGTTTTTTTCCAAATGGGAGGGGGCGAAAGGAAAAATACCACCTGCTCATTGAGCCTAGAAACTGTCAGAATACACTTACATTAATGGAAATCCATCTCTTTCCCAAAAATACAGACACTCTTATCATTTAACACTGCAATCCTGGGAACCAGACGCACTTGCAAGAATGTTAAAACGTTTTTAGGGATACATGTCTTCACAGGCCATTTAGATTTATCAAAAAGGTCTGTCTTTGAGTCATGTGGCTCCTTTATGACCCTCAACTTGTCATAGGGTTTTGTCAACACAGTCACGCCCTGATGCAACACTATTGTAGGAGCCAATACTACATCAGGGCTGAAGGCTGGCCAACCTGCTCTCATATCAGCCTCAGTCATCTACTTGAAGATGGGACGTGCAGCCCGCTAGCGCTTTCAGTTGAAAAAATGTTTCATTTTTTGCAAACAAACTCGGAATACTTCCAATAAACTTTAGGTTTGAAAGCACAATTAAAGCACGAGAAATGTTTGATTTCAGCCTAACACGGAAAAGAATCTCCATAAAAAAGGGACTTTCAGAGAAACAACTTGTCATCAATCATGTCATGAAGTTAGAGGGAGCATTTGCCTGCAGGCTGAAATACATCACTGCAGACAGAGCTGATGGGAGCTGACAGAAATGAAACCAGCTGCACGAGGAGAGAGGTTCCATTACAGCATTCTTTGAAAGCACTTTTTTAATCAGAAAATATATGCAGTTTTAGATCAGTCCTTAATGCACTTTAAATTTAAATGACCTAAGGTAATCAGACAGTGGTCCTATACGGTTTTCTGTTCACCAAAAGATGAACAGCAGAGGGCAATGTTTCTACTTCCTATTCACAAAAAAGAAAAAAAATGACAACATACTGTCTTACAAAAATGCACAGAAATCTGATTGGTTGCTCTGTTTTAAATCATCATCATAAAGCAACACAAGTAAAGAACACTAATAAAAGTTTTTGACATGACACATGACAGTGTAGAAAAAAAAACTACCACTAGGTTTGATTCTAATACAAATATCCAACTATTCTATTCATAAAGCATGGTATTGTGAACCCGACCCAAATCTAATGGTCAAAGTTGAATGATCAGAAAGGTAGCTTATTAAAAAACTAGTGCCAGTCTCTTGGTTGTGTTACAAAGACCTTAGTGTAGTTCATATTACACATAAATCAAAAAGAACTTTTTTGGCCAGGTTTGCCGAACAAATAAGGAATTTGACTTTACTTAAAAAGTGCAACAGAAGTACAGCCTTCACTTAAACAACAGGATAAAAATGATAAATAAAACTTTTCAAGAGTGGTAGTAATAAGTGAGTGAGGGGTGGGTAGCGGGTAGAGTGTCCCTTTCAATAGAAAGTCATATCATTAAGTATCATTGGAATTGGTCCCTTAAGAAAATTCCCCGAGAAATTGTGATTTAAAAGTAAATGATTACTTACTTTTATTATTTCCTAAAACAGTTGGCCACTGTTACCAAGAGGTGTTTGTCTGAATAGTAATAGGACAACTAGAAAGAGTTTCATTCAGGATGGAGCACAATGGGGAAGCAACAGCTGCAAAGACAGAGGAATCCTATTATTGCATCGTTCTGTTTTCCACTTTGGCTGGTGTTTGTGTGTTCACCTCCTGCTGTGGGTGCGCTGAGATGGCGATCCTCACAACGGCGCCTCTGTGTCCGGATGGACGAGAGCCAGAGGAAACCAGATCCAACACAGCATCTTCTTAGGTTATCACCCCAGACTGATGCAGGCAAAAACAAAGATGGCTGAATGCACGCTATAGTGGTGTTTTGGTGGATCATGTATATTTCTGTTTCTGCCCAGTTTGTTCTCTGCTGCCAAACAATTTCTTTTCATAGGCATTGTTTCGTAGGAATTTATTTTGCATGCTAAATCAACACTACTACTGTATAGGACAATAAAAATGTTATTGCTGAAAAGCAGATTGTATAAGTTAAAAAGGATGTTTTTGTTGGCAACCTTAGCCCAACCTATTGTGTGTTCGCAAATACATAAGTACATGGAGGAAATCAGAGGTCCCCAGGAGGATAATAGACCCAGGAGGACGGATGGATGAGGAGCCACAACAACGCAACTCGTATCTGAAAACATTGTGGTAGAGGCAATGGGTGTTTTTTCTGAAACTCTAAACCACTCTCATCTTTATATTAAGCATTTATATAATTGCACAGAACCTATGAGTTGATGCTAAACAAATGGATCTAGGAGGCAATAAAACACCAGTGATATTCCCGTCTGAAAAGTACGACATATTAAGCTTTTGCAGTTTAATTAACTAATTCAAAAGACTTTTACGCTGCCTTTATATCTGACAATGCACTTCAATGCTACCAGTATGGGAAATTTCTCAATATTTTTGGAATATTTGCTATTTTAAAGAAAAAAATGGTGATGCTAAACACTCACCCTTGTCTACAACTTAGTCTGTTATGGCTCTGACAGTTTTGGTTGACCTGAAATGATTTACTACAATTTAGTCACTGTATGTCATAGATTTAGCACCTGTTCTGTTATTATCTATTAGTTTAATGTTTCGTTTTAAAGAAGCTCATTTTCGGTTTAACTAACCTCTGTCACTGTTAGCAGACACCAAGTAAGAGGATAACAGAAAGAAAGCCTGTGAAAGTCAGATTGTCATTTGATCATTAACATCTGGAGCGGAGAGGACAACAGTCCTGTTCACACATTGTTGACCACGGAGACGACCTTATGACCAGAGAGAGAAAAGCGAGGGGTGGAAGTGAGAGTTGAACACAGATGAACATTGAGCATTTGGACCAAGGATGCAACAGAAATAAGGAATAGACTGAATAGAATAGCTTAATAGAATTCTGGACATTTTCTAAATTGGATACTTTGTAGACGTTACCATCATGTTGATCAGTACTGGGAGCTGACGAGGAAATTGGACTCCAAATCAACAATACAGGTTTGTATATTATAGTTTAAAGGAAACCAGTTGATTTAATTATTTATGGTAAAAAAAAAAAAAAAGATTCTATAAATCAAGGTTTTTACAAATTTTGTGCGATTAAATCTGAATCTACTAACCAGGTGTTGTTGTGTACTACAGGAGCTGAGAGAAATGACACCAATCAAAGTGAACTTTGTTGGGCTTGTTTTAATCACATTAGGCCACTTTACCCGGTCTTCGGCTTCATATAACCCCCACAGAGCAGGTACGGATGTTCATTTATGTTACCATCATCACGATTTCTTTTTAATGAAGATGCTAATTGTCAAAGTCAATGTGATGTAACAGAAAATTAATCATTGATATCAACGACACCAGGAATAGTAGAGGTTCATTTTTAGTTTAACTCTGAGACATTTAAAGGAAATCTCTGACAAACAGGTGCAATGCATTGCAAATATCATAATCCCTAATGATAGTAATTAAGGGAGGTTATTATGTGACAAAATTTTGCCATACATAGGAGAGACAAAAAATAAGGTAGACAAATAAAAAAATGAGGTAAATACTCAATACCAACTGACGAAAAACAAATAGATTATTTGACAATATAGCTAACAAAATTTAGTGTTAAC
The DNA here is from genome assembly GCA_032876305.1 of Orestias chungarensis. Lineage (NCBI taxonomy): Eukaryota > Metazoa > Chordata > Actinopteri > Cyprinodontiformes > Cyprinodontidae > Orestias > Orestias chungarensis. Next base: position 106,783 of record JAVLVB010000678.1, on the reverse strand, counting down.
CAATTATCATAGACCATGTCCTAAAGGTTTTTTATTGGTTACATACATATAATGTAAAATACATTGATGACTGCTAACGTTTTTTTTCCACAGGACCAGCATCACCAAAGAAGCTTCAGTATCTCCTAGAGCCGCCCGTGCAGGTAGAGGTGGCTAGCAGAAGGGGAGATAACGTTACCTTGCCATGCATCATCAGAATCAAACCTAACCACTACAAGATTAAATGGACAAAGCTGGACCCTGAACACGTGGGGCAACAGAACATCATAATGATATCAAACGCAAATGCTTTTAAACCATATGGTAGTGTCGGACCACGGGCGTCTCTCCTGAGGGCTCACACCATGGACGCCTCCCTGCTGCTCAGCCACCTTGAGCTGGGAGATGATGGGAGGTATCAGTGTGAGCTGATAAATGGCATTGAGGATGAGAACATTGTCATCACCCTGAGGATTGAAGGTAAACAGTACTGCCAACTAACAGTGGACGATGGTAAATGTTTTTTCTTTTAGGCGTTTGACTGTTTAATTTGGGCCATAACTTAAATTGTATTGGGTATGGTAAAGCAAAAGGTGATGTGCCCTTTCTAACTGAAATGTGCTTACAGCTGCATGAGGACAGTGTTTTTACCTGGGCTCAGAAAAAAGAAGCAAACACTGACTTTGTTTCTAGGTGTTGTCTTCCCATATCAAAGTAAGCACGGACGTTACAAACTTAACTTCCATGATGCTAAGCAGGCTTGTGCTGAGCAAGATGGCATGTTAGCCACCTACAACCAGCTTTACAGAGGTATTGCTATTAGTCCGAAGATTTCTTTACCACATGTAAGAGGGTTTTGTGTTGTTTGGCCCTGTTACATTAACCCACTTCTTGTTGCAGCTTGGGCAGAGGGGTTGGACTGGTGCAATGCAGGTTGGATTAATGATGGAACGGTTCATTATCCAATCGTTCATCCCCGACCTGTCTGTGGCGGAACCTTACCAGCAGGCATTCGCAGTTATGGGCCAAAAGATAGAAAGCATGACTGGTTTGATGCTTTCTGTTTCACGTCTCAGATATCTGGTAAGCTGGAAAACAAATCTAAAAATAAACTTTAGTTTTGGACTGACCATCCAAACATTTAGAAGGGGTGTTGATATAAAACTGAATGTAACAATGAAATTTACTTTAAAAAGGTTTTCCAGCTGTATTTCAAAGAAATACAGCTGCACATCTTAGGTTTTCAGGTTGTTTGTTCCAGTTCTTGTCTTGGGGGCTTTAGGTTATCAGTTCTCTTAAGACCTGATGGGTGTGCATTGCTCATTTTTAAAACTTTGAGTAAAAAGTAATTTTGGCCTAAAAACATTTAGTGCTTCACTTTATAGATCATGGTTGGTAATTTCCATAAGAGAAAACAAATAATATTAATACGTGTCTTTTTTTTCATGGGCCTTTGAGTCTATTCACTCACTTGTGCGAATATTTTATTATTTACTTGTGTACTTTTAATTTTTTTTTTATTTATGCATGGAAATGTGGAATGATCTTATGTAATTTTGATCTGTATTCTATAAGACAGTGGGCCTTTTTGAAACTTTGAAGCAACAAAAGTGTGCTTGTAATTACCAAATTAGACAAAGTTATCCAGTTGTACCTTCAAGATCTATCAAGTTTAGCGCTGTACTAGAAAATCGCAGCTATTTTGCAGCCTATCAATTAAACGTTTATGGTCAGCTTTTATGGGCATGATAAACAGGCATTGGTTTTTTAAATTATTTTTCTCCTATAGCACAGAAACATAGAGGCCATGAATAAACCCCTACAAATAAAAAAAAGAATAATAAATGAAGGTTACAATGCCAAACTGTGTTACGTCAGGCAAACAATTAAATTCAGTTTATTTCTGTGCAGCCAACTTACAAAATTCCCCCTCAAGATAGTTTACTAAAGAACTTTTGCTTTTTATCCAATCCTAGATACATTGCAATTTATCCTATGTAAAAGCATGCATGTAGCGACAGCGGAGAGGAAAAACTCTCCTTTAACAAAAAGAAACCTCCAGTAGAATCAGGCTTAGTATGAGTGGCCATCAGCTGCAACCAACATGTCAAGGAAAACGAGATTCCAGAAAGACAACAAGTTGAAGAGCTGTATGTAAATAAAAAATAAGGTATCATTCTCTACATCACAATGAGCAACTGCAGGGAAAAATGTTTTTAATTCAACCGTTGCTTTTGTGTTTGTTACTTGGTGACGCAGGTTCTGTCTTCTACATATACGGAGCCTTCTCCTATGATCAGGCAGCACATGCCTGCAAACGCCAGGGATCAGAGCTGGCAATGGTTGGTCAGCTTTATGCTGCCTGGCGTTTCCAAAAATATGACCAGTGCAACGCTGGATGGCTGAAAGACGGCAGCGTTCGCTTTCCCATCGTCAAACCCAGGAGACATTGCGGAGGCGTCCCGGAGGCAGGAGTCCGTTCCTTTGGGTTCCCCAGCAAAACAACTCATCTATATGGAGCGTACTGCTATAGATAAACCACGTTACAAAAGAAAACCAAAAAGTTAAAGAACTTAGCCTCTAAGCATGAAAACAGAGGCTACATGGAAATTAACTAAAGCTGACGAAATCTGCTGGGATCAGTGGGAAAATCTGCTAATTAGAAGGAAAGGAAACATTTAACAGTACAAATGAACAATCAACTTAGCCTGTAACAGCTTTTTGATTGATGTGGAAACCTGCCAGTGTTTGGTTGGAAAGTGTTTCTTTCCGGCTTCCTGTGAGCTTATTAAAAGCTGCTTAACCTTACATCAATCATGGATGACTAGCCAGTTATGTTAATTATAAGGTCACAAACATTCTTTGTGTTTCTTAATAAAATATTCTTGAGTTGATTCACTATTTGACAGGATTGTTTTTAACTCTACAGGGAAAATATTAAGAGTGCATTAGCAATGAACTCATCTTATAAGGTGGTACTTTAGGTTCCCAGGCCAGCCGATGGCACAAAAAGAGTCATAGTCTCATATTTACAGTTATTCTCAAGAATTAACCTATTTATATTAAAAACTTAATTTAAAAGTGGTGTAAAAATATAAATGACTGAAAAATTTTTAAATCATAAAGAGAATATATTAAAAGTTTCAAAAATATTACCGTACTATGATAATTTAATGTCACTGATTTATTTCTTGTTTGTCATTCTGATTTTTTACATATGCTTTAATTTTAAACTTTTATAACTAAAATGCTTCCGATTTATCCCTTCAACTAAAGAATTTGTTTTTAGTCTGACTGTTTTATCCTTTTTACTGTTGTGGGGCTTCACCTATTTATTTTGTAGCATAATTAATCAAATATAATATGTAATTCTTAAAACACTACCAAACACTAATAGCATATTCGGAATGCTGCAGATTATTTAACCACAACATATTAAATTATTAATTAGATCTGGTCCCAGGAAAGCTGCATGATCATTCAGCAAAATTATTAATTTAACTTAACAGTGAAAAAAAATACAGGCAAAAAGTTTTGCCTGCAAATCTACTTAAATGGTTACCATGGAGATGGCAAGGCCCCCTTTTGCTTTGGCATTTAAAGCTGTGACCAATTCAAGGAAGATACTACTTCTTTATTTCCTCAGAGCAATATTTATTCATATTATACATTTAAAATCAGTTGGCAGCTCTTAACCGTATAGATTCCAGCTATGTTAACATTTTTTTTGCCTTTTTACTGCATTTATATAGAATTCATTTTTCCATTCAACATGATCTTGGTTATTATAGTATTACAGCATCTGTCTAAAAATTCAGAAGATAATTATGTGAGCAATATTTGCATCTATTACAGATTACTTTCTGTTTTTCTTTATAATGATGAAAAATTATCTGGTTCTAGCTAGAATGCTGGAACCCCACATACTTGACCAGTTATAATAAAACTAAATGCAAAAACAGAACACAACTTAAAGGCTGATCAGAGACCGAGAGACAAAAGTTCAAAGGAAAACAGTAGAAAATCTGAAGGACACCTGAATATAACAGCATCTGAAGACAAGGAGGGGTCAAAGTTTTCCACAGCATCACAACAACAATCAAGTGTTCGAATCACTGTTGGCGCTTTCGTCTAAATAAAAGTTATATTCATTTTTTTTCTTCTTTTATGATTAAAAAGGTTGAAAGCTTGATGATTTATTACACCAATGTATCATGATGTCCAATTACCCCCTGGGAATTTATGATAGCATGCCCAATTCACTTCAGGTATAATAACCAGCATGGATTTTCCATTGTAAACTCCAGGTTAGCTGATTTAGGATCAGGTAACAATAAGATAACTCATACCAGCGTTGTTGTAGCCAACCCCCCCCTCCACACAAACCCACACAAAGATGGCTACACTATCTGAAGTCTAAGCATAAAAATGAACACAAGACCCTTCATTCCTTTGAGAGGAAAAAAACAAGCAGGGCCATTACAAAACTAAAGAAGGAACAATGGAAGACTTGAGGGTTCAATCATATCAGGAAGGCTTGCTAGGAAAATTGCATGTTAGCTCCGACTGTTTAGTTGTGTTAGAAAATTTGAGATTTTAATTATCTACAGCTAAATTGAGTTTGGACCTTTTCAAATGTCCTGTTCTTATCAAAGTGTTGTGAAAAAACCTTTAAAAGACAGCCTCATAGTTAGCTGTGAAGCAGATTTAGTGTCAAAGTTGTTCAACAAAGCAACATCAACTTTTTTTACTGGGCCTCTAATAATAGAGCAATATGTTCTGATCTGCAGTGGAGAAAAAGAGCAAAAATAAAAGTGTGAAGAGTATTTGTGTTTATTTCAAAACAGGCCTTATGAGTTTAGCTTGATGCTTTTTTGAAAAAAATTCCAGCTCAACCTCATGGAAAAATAATAAAGTATTAATTAATAAAAGTCTTTTGGGTCTTATGTGGATGCAAAGCTGTTGATTCTGGGAGTACAAAATGCTAAATAAACAAAAGTAAAGAACAAATGTAAATCTGAGAACAAATGCATGGAAATAAAATGCATAAGACCACGATGACACATCAGTCAATGATCCAAATGACAACTATATATTCACTATTCATCATAAGGTTACCCAGTTATTCGGATTATTGTGTTTTCATTGCAATAATGCATGACTTTTATTATTGTATAACTTTCTGCAATTCTTTCATAAAATGGATTTGTTTTGTCTTTGTCATACTGGTTTACACAATAGACTAAATTTATTTCATTTATCCAAGCAGATTGTATTTTATTGTATGGTATAAATATACAAATATGGACATCCCTACTGGCACTTGCTAAATAAATAGACTAGCCAACATTTTGCTGTAGTATTTATTAGCTCCAAGGAGATATTTAGTATCAAATTTCTAATTTTCTCATAGTTTACAGTAGCCTATAATTATTCCATGTCCTGTAATTTTCTTTATTTCTGATTATTTCATTGGACAGTTGACGTAGCTGTGTAGTTTTAAAAGAAATTTCACTCCATCCAGCACATATTTGGATCAGAACACTTGCAGCTGAGGTTTTCTCTTACACAATCGTTCTTAATGTGGTAATTCTACAGAAGGGTGCTTAAAACAAACAAATCAGGTTAAAATTGTGTTTTTCTATTATATTAGAAGTGGCTTTAATAATTCCACTTAACACCCTGTGCAGAGGTGCTGCTTTTTCTGCGGCTGCACCCACGACTTCCTCATGCTGGTCAGATTGGGTAGCCGGAGAATCCTCCCCCTAAGAACGAGCTGGAGGAAAAAAAAAAAGACATTCCTTCATATTATTATAATATGGATAAATGTAAGACACCTTAGGAAGGTAATATATGTGTGACTTTACACCACGAACTGCCTAAACAATGGAAGTTCTTAACAAAACCTACACTCACCCTAAAAGACAATCTGTTCAACTCCTTGTTGACATCAATAGTCTAAATATTTCATAAAATGAACCAACCAGTAAATGTTAGCTGTGTGGACTAAATCCCAGTTAATGTCAGACAATAATGGTCAAATAGGGTTTTACATGATAGAAAGTCAACTATTGTTCCAACAGTCAATAGTTACAACACACGTTGGAACATTACCTCTGAATCCACAACGAATCAGCACCGCGAATCTTGAGACAGCAGCATTAAACAACATTGGGTACATTTCTTAGCCTGTCAGCTAAGAACAGGAAAGTGAAGCTACCACAAAATCGGATAGTTTGGGAAAAACATTGCCTACTCTGACGAGTTAAGCTGCAACTTTATCAGGGGCAGAATTGCTTGTAAGCAATGTAAGAGCATGGATCCACTCTAACATAATAGTGGTGTAACAACATAGAGGATGTTTTACTGGCCCTCTGTGGTTCCTTTATGTTTTTGTGACTTCGGCAGGACACTTTGCCAAGTCACAAACCTGAAATCATCCCAAACTGGTTTCTTAATCATCATAATGCATTAAGTAAACTCCAATGGCCTGTAAAAGTCATCAGATCTCAGTCCAACAGGGAGCCTGTGAGATGTGCACCATGGATATACAGAAGATAGATCTGCTGTAACAGTGGGGTGGTATCATGTTAGTATGTCTTTTAGAGATGTTTCTGAGACCTGGCCGAGTCCTTACCTTAAAGAAATAAGTCAGTTCTGCAGAGAAAAGGAATCCTACCCTTTACTAGCAAGCTGTACCTAATAATTTGGCCCGAGAGTGTAGACTTCCCACAATGTCACTGAGAAGTCATGTTAATCAAGAAATGTATGTGTTTATTGTTGATAATAAAATAGCTGCTTGTTAAAAGTTGAAGCTTCTGCACCGTTTGCCTATTTAACCCTTCATGTTGAATTTGTTTGGCAACCTTAACATTTAAAAAAAAAAAAAAAAATAAAAAAACATTAATAAAAGTCTTTATACATATAATTTAAGGTTGTTTCTCTTCCTACTTTGTGATACTATATCTGCAATGTTGATTTCCTGTTGTAGTCTCACAATACATCTTTTTCGTTTTGATTATTCCACAATTAATACTTTGTTTATCTCTCTCTTAACACAAGAATAAATTTGGGTTCACACAGAACCACAAGACACTGGATGGTAAAAACAAAAGTTCTGAAAAATCCCTGAGGGAAAGAAGGGCAATTAAAAAAAGATTGTGGTGATTGCTAATAGGAGGCAGGATATTTAAGGAACTCACTTGGCAGGCAGGTCATCTGAGGCGCTTCCCAGTGGCCTCCAGGCAAACATTTGATAACAGGATTCAGCTTCTGTATGAAACCCTCCTCACAGTAGTACCGGATCCTGCTGTTGGTCTCATAACGTGACCGCTTCTTCCCGAACACCAGAGCGTGGGGAACCCGGGGGGGTTCTCCACAGGACGCTGTAAAAAACCAGCTTAGATTCTCAATTTTGAAATGAGAATCTAAAAAAGAAAAAAAAGAGTTTTGCTTAAACAGAGACGAACTCACAGACACCCTTTTTGCAGGTGTAGGACAGGTGGTAGTTGCACGGCACATCGCTCCAGCGACCGCCGTCGTGCCAAACCATCACCGCACAGTCCTCCCCAGACAGGAAGTAGCTGTCAGGCTGGTTTTTATACCAGTTCTCATAGAGCTAAAAGGAGGCAGAGGTGCATTTAAAATACAGAAATAAAACTAAACCAAAGTAAAAATAAAAAAAAGATGGTCATAAACATTTCTGAAGCAATGCATTTAAAAATTTCATACGTCCTGTAAAAACTCACCAGAGGGTTTCCATCTGACCAGTGGAAGTCTCCTTCAATGGTTCTGTCATTTAGTCCAATCCACTGATATTCTCTGTATTTATCTAAACATAGGAAACAATTTTTACAAGATATGTAGTTATTATACAAAAATAATACATTGCTTATTTATATAGCAAGTCCAAAGTCGGAATCTGGTCGAAAGAATTCTGTAATACTTGCAAGGGAGCAAGAATAAAGAAATATCTGCAAGAACAAGGTGCAATTTTAGAAGATCTAGGACAAAATTTGTTAATTTCTGTATCGGGCAATTGATAAGTTGCCTGAAATACTTTGGTTTCTAAAGACAACATCCACTACATGTAAAGACAGAATGTAAGGAGTATGACACTCTAGTTTGAAATGTCCTACAATCTTTAAGATGACAACATTGATGATTAAAAAAACCCACTCCTTTAGAACCTTTAGACGTATACGTAAAATGAACCGTGGTTAAAAAGACGCCAGTGGAATGTCAGATAACGATCTCATCGCCCTAGTGCCAGTCAAAATATCACCAGAAACTTTACAACCAGTAGATACTCTGAGAAAAACAAAGACTCCGTAAGTTGAAAGACACAAACCCCCTTTTTTCTGTCGTGTCCGGGCACATTTTTACCACTTCAGATCTTTCAAGCATCTGCAAATGAGGAATGTTAGAGAGGAAGATCTCTGGGCTGATTCCTGCTACAGCTGGTTAATGGGGTGGTTTTCCTGTTACGTTTTATTGAAATGATGTAAAAAAAAAAAAAAACTCAACTGTTTCTGAACTGTTTGTGTCCAACCCTAACCAAAAATCTGTCCCTTCATTCAATCCATCATCTATCTCCATTGGCCACTGTGCGAGAGGCGAGGTTCGCCCTCTGCCGGATGATGCTGGAGTATCTGGAGGGAACCCACACATTCAGTGGGAGAACATCTTAAATCCATGCAAAAACACCCCAGGCTGGGATTCAAACCCAGTATGTTATTGCCGCAGTGCTGCAAATTGCTACATCATTTATAAATATCTCTCCCAGTGTTACGTTGCGTGCCTTTGGCCAAGTTTTACCGTTGATGTGATGTTGCTCCTCGGGAGTCATGACAGAAAGCAGATGTCCACCACACATCCGGCAGTGCTGCTCTGCTGCTTCCCAGCTTTGCCGCTTGCTGAAGTGGTGATAACAAAAGGCCTGAAATTTCTCCCAACCTGGCTCACAGTCCCCCACATCTGAGACAGGGTAAACGGCAGAGGGCAGCAGCGTTAGTGTGGAGAGTCTGCAGACTATTATACATGTCTGTCATGTGTTTTCAGTCACCACACCTCTTTGACACAAGTCTCCTCCGTAACCAGGCAAGCAGATGCACCGTAATGGTTCATCGTCAACACAGGTACCCCCATTTAGACAAGGATTCCCCAGGCAGGAGTCTGTGAATACGGGCAAGAATAATCGATTTTGCATCCATGGATCACTTTTTCTCAAAGTCATGGTCAAATTTCTCAGTTTGCTTCAGTAATCAGTTAGATTGGGTTTTTAAAAAAATAAGTCAATTTTTTCCTTTCTTTTCATATTTGATGAAGGTGCAGTACTGAATTATACATTTTTATGCTATATTTTGCCACCAATAAACAAATGACAATATCTAATAACAATAATTAAAAAAAGCTTATTGGAATCTGATCTAACAATAAAACGCATCCTTCAAATATAGTTCTTTATGTTTTCTCAGCGGAAAGATAGTTTGATTTTTTGTGGATAAACAAACAGAGAGAATATTTATAGATTAAGACAAAAAGATCCCCTCGGATGTTGAGTGTATCACACCAGGAAACATTGGGCAACAGGCAGTGAGTATCAAAGATACCAGAAAGCGCTCATCTCTACGCTGAGGTGGGTAAGCTGTAAAAGCAAAACAGTATAGTGACCTGCATATGTTTTACTGCTACTGTCTGTTTTTTGACAAGGATGCAAATCTGTTACAATATTTAAAAATCCTATTTTACTTTAGTTTACTAAAATCTGGAAAATCTAAAATCGCTTAGTGAAAGAGGATGTTCCCAGGGAGTCGCCACCAGGTGGTGCTGTTGTATCAGGCTGGTCCCTGCTGGCTTACAACAGTCAATTTCTAATTTACATTTCAGCACTGGAAAAAATAACTGCTGTATAAAAAATAAATACTCTAACTATACTAGCTTGTTTTACTTAAAAAATAAATGATATATTATATATTCATGTCAAAACATCCTATACTTTTGTAGTAGTAACATAAACACATTTTGCTGCCTCCCATTTAGGTTTTTACATCTATTTATTTAAAAAATTTTGCTTTACTTGGTGATACAACACTGTTAATGTTGCGATGCCGATCAATCTGTTCTTTAAATGCTTAGCATGAAAAAATTACAGTAAATCTTCTAATCTGGCGTTTTTAAAAGACAACATAATGTATGATGTACCTCCCTGAGTTGCTGCTGGAACTCTGGCCGCAGGAAGAGCAGTGCCCATGGCTGTCTGCTCAATTACATGCACTTTAAAACTGTGAGGATGTGAATGGGGGCTAGCAATGGTCGAGTCCACGGCAGCAGTGGGCACCGCAGGGGAGGTATCCTCCTCTTCAGGATGCCATGTGCAGATATGAACCTCTGGCTCATCGGTGGTGGGCTCTCCTCCACTTCCCTCTGAGCCTTTTTCAGCAAACACAGCACACCACAACGTGAATAGTGTTATAGAGAAAATATTAAAAAAACAATAGTAATAGATTTGTTGCTTTGCTGAAATTAACAGAACTGAATTGATATACGGTGCCTTTCAGAATTATTCCTGTTTCCTGAACATTATTTACTCCTAACACATAAAAATACTGCACTTCAATTAGCATATTTAACCTTTAATCCTATAATTGACTTAGTGTCTTTCAATTTGTGCTATAATATAAATACAGCTGCAGCCTGCAATATATGTAGGTATTCATTCAAATGTACCATTAATTTGGCTCTGGCTTCGTGTCAGTTCTTGCTCCTCCTTAATCTTGTCGTTGACAGGAGGCTCTGCGCTGTATTCCCGAACAGAGCGAGACTCCTGTGCTATTGGGGTTAAAGGCTCGGGCTCCCACCTGGGTGTGAGGCTCAGATGACGAACCAGCGTAATTTTGATCTCTTTCATTGGAGGAATGTCGCTGCTATCCTCGCTGTTGTTCCCATCAGTGGCGTGGTCCACTAAGAGAGTTGGTTTTGTCACATTAGGATCAGGGTGTATCTTTGCATTTTCCCCCGAAGATTCATCCAATCCCTCGCTGGGGTCTCTTTCCGTCCCGTCTGGATTATCTTCTGTCGTATTTGGGACGGTGTTAAGGAAGATTTTTGAGTCTTCTTCCGACGTCTCCTGAACCTCCTCCAGATGTTCAACGTCTGTAGGAGCAGGTCTTCCTGGGCTAAAAGTTAGAATCTCAGAGGACCTGCTGTTCCCTTTTACAAAAAGGAGACCTTGTGTTACTGTGACTGGAGTTGCCAGAAACGTTACTGGGTTATTTTCTGGGACGGTAAATCCAACACTAGAGTTTGCGTCCTCTGGGACTGAGGCACTGTCTACATTTGAGAGCTGTGCTGAATGTCTGTGTCCACTCTGCTCAGTTGAACCATTGGGTTTTGTTATTTCTGAGGTGTTTTTCATATCATCATCACTGGTGTTTAATAGGCGAGCTGATTCTGCTGAGACATCGAAGCGCTCCTGAGCGAGGGTATTACCTGTCAAGAAAACATACTAACTGTAACTGTTCCTAGAGAAAATTATGATTAGAAGAAACTGGCTTTGGATACAGCACTTAGAATATTTCGGTAAAAAGCTCACAACTCACCTAAAACAGAAGTATTGAAAGCAATCAAAGTGGATAAAGGCGTCACAGAGTCGTGTGTTTCCTCATCCAGAGCATCAGTAGTCCTTTCTCCAGACGCCCCCCCGCCGTTAACAAAAGATGGGAACATGGAGGTGGAGGGAACATCACCGTCCGTAGGCGGAGGTGAAGTTGCAACAGCTGAAATCTGTGTAACAGTACGAGTAGCATCTTCATCTTGCATCACTGAAACAACTTCAGGCAACGAGACATGTCCTGATGAGACATCTTCTGTGGAGTTCTCTTGTGAAACTGAAATGCCACTATCCTCACGATGGATTTCCTCCAAATTGACTTCAAATGAGCCATTAAGAGCAAACCAATTGGAGCTCACATCCTCTGAGATATGACTGTCCGTGGGCACCACACCCCCTGATGCTGTGACATTAGTGCCCACGGGTGTAGTAGAGTTCTCATTGGTTATGGCATCCAATTTTGAAGATGTCTTAAATACATCAGATTCTACCTCGTCTTTGTTTGGGGTGTTTTTAGGTTCAAGCTGATAGAAATCGGGGTACCTCTCCATCTTTACGACCTCCAAGCTCTCTCTGGAGAAGAATGTCTCTTCATGCTCAAGCAGGGAAGTAAAAGTCTGCAACGTTTTCTGAATTTCTGGGTCCTGCTTTACTGGACTTGTTGTTTGAGGATAAGGGATCTCTTCTTTCACTTCTGGCCTTCCTTCACTCAGACTGGCGCCCTCCTGAGTGGCCTGAAAAACAATGTCTTGGCCAATGTCCTCTGGGTCAGTGGCAGCAACAGCTTGAGGGGAATCAGTATAAGGGCTACTATCACCTGTAGAGATTAGCATAATATTAATAAGCAAACCTAATGTAAGGTGGCTCCTTTCCACAAGAACAAAAGAGATCTCTCTTACTTTTAAAGCAGTAGACATCGTGTTGAGAGAGAATATCCGGGAAGCCTGTTTGATTGCTGTATTCGTAGATGGTTTTCACCCCAGGTTCCCCTCCTCCACAGCGATCCCTGGGGGTGACAATGGGGTACCGCACGCTCCCGTCCGCGAGCCACCCAGGGCTGCAGTGGTCCAGTCCATCGTTCCAGGCGGCATAAAGCTGAGCGGTGGTGGCCAGATCCGCTCTATGACTCAAACAGTACGCCTTAGCCTCTGAGAAGGTGAAGCGCTGGGGGGTGGAGGCATGGAATACCTCACCTTTGATATGAGGAACACATTATAACTTAAAGGTATAGGAGAGGATCTTTTCAATGGAAAAATTTCAATGGAAAATCCCATAGAAAATGACAGCCAATCAAAAACGACCGGTGGTGAAAATTAACTGGCTGTCAACACGGAAATAAAATTTACGCAATGACGTATATCACTAATGTCCCCACCCACCCGACCCGTACAACGTGCGTTTGTTTGAATTCGCGCATGCGCAGATTGTTGTTTAGGAAGTAAAACGATGAGACTCCAGAGGCTGTGAACCCAAGGGTTTTGTCTTTTGAAAAAGATTTGTTTTGCAAGCATCAGGAGAAAGCTGCCTGACAGAAACTTTTCATTGTAGTCATGTTTTACTATTAGTATCAGAACTATTCAGTCTCATATATAAAAACATGCTGGTGACCACAAAAGCAGCTATACTTATCAACGCTCACATATGCTAATTACCTTCATTAAGTGAAAACTGCATTTACAGCTGATTTAGCTCTTTCAGCTAAGAAAAAAATAAGCATTGCAAATATTAAGTAAACATTTCTATAAAATATAACTTAAATTGTTTGCACTACTATAATTCTTTGTTTATTTGAGTAAAAAGAATAAAAATAAATGGGTTTTTTTGGGAGGGGGGGGATTTTTGTCAAAATGTTTTCCCCAATTTGGGGCCAACAAGATTAATTTTAGCTGATTTTAGAATGTATATGAATCCAAGCTGGATTTTTGTTCTTATGCACGTAGCTATAACACAACATTAGAGTATATTAAACATGTATTTTAACTTGGTAATCTTTATGTGTCTAAAAGCTCAGGTCTGAGTACATCACTAAAGATACATTTTAGACCTGATCAGTAGATTTTCACTCTAATAACTGAAGTTACCTCTTTAGGTCCAGATATAATAACTTTATTTTTGCTTTTATTCAGCTAGAGAAGGTTATGTCACATTTACTTATTTTATGTGTTTCATTCATATGCCCAGCGCCTGAACGGGGGGACATCTAGATAATAAACAGTTTCATTCTTCTTCACCAGGTAGGGAAACTATCCCAACATTAACTTCACAAAACCCCGTTTTAAAAGTCTTACCGTGAATATTCTCCACATAGCAGTAGACGTCATAGAGCTCGTCATGCTCCAACCAGCCGTAGTTTCTTACTCCCGGCATGCCATCCATGTCTCCAAAGCAGCCCTCCCTTGGCATCTGAATGGGATATCTGTTGGCATAAAGTCACCCATCATTAAAACTGCACCTGGCTCTTCATCTGTAATGACAACACTTGTTTGGGTGCTTGTGAACACAGTGAAAAGCCCAGGAGTGTTTGGCTGGAGGTCTAACGAGAGCCTTTTAACTCAATGTTTCCCGATGTGTAGATGCAGAGAGCTCATCAAATGGAGGATAGGTAAGTGGTGCACGTTGACCCTCATCTAGTAGATTATGCTGGATGCATCCTCTCCGACTCATATCCAGATGTCAGTTAAGGTTGGCTGTTCATACAGAGCCATTTGGAGGGTTTCCAAATTCATTAAAAACCTGCAGGGCTTTATGTGAAAATACAGAATTTGGAAGCCGCAAAGGACCACTTCATCTCAGGTCCTGACCTGACAGATTGGTCTGAGAGCCATCCTGCGTCACACTGCTCATATCCGCTGTGATAGGCCGCGAGGAGCTGCTCCGGGGAGGCGACGTCAGCCCCGATCTCCTCACAGGCCGCTGTGGCACGCTCAAAGGTAAAGGCGTACCGGCTGGATGCGTCACGGTAATGAAACACCATGCCTGGATAACACAGAGAGAGAGGGTCATTACCTCAGAGACCCATGCTTGTTCTGTGATTATCCTGAAAATTGTACGGACAAGTGCAAAATGTTTTCTGAAAGTGAACTTCTGTCTCATGTCTTCTACCACCTCTTTTATGGATGCTGTGTGTTTAGACCATCTTTCCTGTGTCTACTGAAGAAAGCACCACAAACATGATGCTACCACCACACATCACAATGATGAACTTTATTTTAGGTTGCAATCAATGACTCGAGCAGAGGTGGAATTGCGGAAATAAATAATTTATTTTGGGGAAGGATAATTAACAGAACATGAACCGAAACAAAGGCAAAGCGGAAACGGAACAGGAACAACGCAGAAAGGGAACATAAACAAACAGAACTGAGACGTGGAACGTAAACAAACAGTGAACTGAAGCGAGACGCGGGAACTACAAACGTGAATAAACAAATCAAAATAAACAAACCAGCTAAAGAACACGGGAAGGGGAAAATACACTAATAGACAAAATAACAACAATAATAATCACAAGGGAAGAAGCACAGGAAACCGGAGACTACAGGGGAAAAAAACCAAAGTGAATACCATGACGGGACCAGGGGAAATGACGATGGAGAAGAGCCAGGACAGAGAATTCAGCGAGCAAGAGATGAAGGCTTACTGGGAGACGTAGAGGAACAAGCAAGAGATGACGCAGAGAGACGAGGAGGGAGATCAGACGACCCAGCAGTGAGTGAATGAATTAGCCAGGCTAAATACTGAGGAGCAGGAGGTGGAATGGTGGAGATGATGATTGGATAATTGTAAACAGATGTGAGTGACAATGAAGAGAGAGAAAACACAGAAGGAAGAGGGACAGAGCGGGGGAAACTAGAGAACACAGAATATAACGAAAACAAAGACTAAACCAAAATAGAAAATATCCTAAAGAAAACAATAACTAATGATAAGTAAAACAAAGCAACTACAACAAATTAAACAGCAAACTAACAGGGAACAAAAAACACATATCACACACACACAGGGAGAAAGCGAGAGCAGACAGCGAGGGAGAGAACAAAGACTCAACCAAACTAGAAAATAACCTAAACAAAACAATAACTAAATACAGTATAAATAATGATAACAACGACTAAATAATAATGAACTGAACCACACCAAAAACACGGATCATGACACATTAATGGAGCCATCCTCTTGTTAAGTCGGTTAAGAACTAAACCAAATTAACGTTTCATCACATTTAACAATTTCAATAAACTTCTAACATTAGCATTTGCAATATTATTGTCAATCATAGTCAAATTGACATTCTGAAGAACAATACATTAAAACTACTGTGGTTGGAAACTAAATTGTGTTACCCAAAACGGAAAATGTGCACTGTAGAACAAAACCCGGGAATTCTTTTTATTGTCCTCAAGACATCAAATGCTTGTTTTGAATCTTCACAGCATGAGAAACATATTTCTTAATGTCTTAGTGGCTGTATTGAAGGATCTGTTGTGCCCTGATGAGGCCGTGTGAATGGGAAGAGCTGATAACTAAAGTACGTCTTATTGGCTGTCAGCTTTGATTCTCTGTTTAAAAACAAACCAATCAACAGTTTATCATTGCACTCAATCTATGTAATTCATATAACCCAAATAGGCGGCATAAATCATAACATGGGCGAACTCCAAGTAGTGGTTTTCTGTAAAACTGATTTTCAAAAAAACGTCCGTCCCAACACTGAAAGATGCAACAACGTATATTCAATTTCTAAATGTCACTAAATCCATCATCAGATAAATGTATGCACACTGTCTGAAGAGCCCACATGAGGTCCTCATATGCTTTATATATAGCGCATTATTATGAATATTTTCGCTTAAAGAAAAACTTTCTTTGTATCTTACACCAAGGTTATGATGTTTTGATATTCTGGTTTAATAAATTGCGACTTCGGTTTTTGACGGATGGTTGCGGGTTGGACCAGTTTCCCAAATGTGTTTGTAGTCAAGAGGAGTGAAATCAGCATGGTAGAGCCACATCTCATTAACGTAAATGGAAAGCTATCCTGCAAAAACAAAAACAACCCAGAAAAAAGGAGACCTTTTTTTTTATTAAACTATTTCGAAAACTGAATTATGCAACAATATTAACTAGATGAACTAGTTAATACATTGATGTCACTACTTCAGAGTGTTAAAATGAACAATTATTATAAGCAAGTGTCGTTTTATTATATCAAGGCAACAAAAATATTTGATAATAAGAATTTAAACAATAATGTAAACTCATTAGCTACCAATTATTCATGGTATTATTAGCATTATCCTCAAATATATTTGATTTGTCAGATTGTCCGATCATTTAAGAAAATAATATCAAATGATTATTCCACTTGCTTCTCACCCTTGACCTTGACTTGGACCACATCATTAGCGTCCTCCAGGCCCTGCTGCACCTCGCAGCGATAGAAGCCCGTGTCGTTCTGCCTCAGGTTCTCCAGCCGCAGGGTGAGGTCTGCGGGGGAGGAGGCGTAGTTCAGCAGCGAGGCTCTGTCTTTGTAGGCCTCGCTGACTCGCACTCTGTCGCCGCGGGCCACGAGGATCTCCGTCTCTTGGCCGTCGCTCAGGATGTTCCATTTGACTCGAGGCACAGACAGCACAGCGTGGCGACCGTTAGTGGAAGGGGACGGCGGTGGGTGTGCCAGCGACACCAGGCAGGACAAAGTTAGGGAACCCCCCAGCACAGCATTCACTGGCGGAGTTTTAGGGATGGTTACCTGGAGAAGCTTGGAATCATCTTAGGAGGAAAAAGGGATTGATTTACAGCATATTTGGGGCTCAGTAATCAACATTTCACCGATGTGCAGACTATTCCTTGGAACGTAACTCTTAACTATTGGTAGACAGCTGCCTACTCACATATTTTTTAAATACAGCATTTTTAAAATAGTTAAAAGAAACAAAAATACTTCTCATAACGCCAATTTAACGGTATTATTATTATTTATGAATTTTTCTTAACACTAATTGGCTCCATCGCCAAGGTCAGAAAATGGATGTTAGCTTCTAAGATAGAGGTAAGATGGTTTGTTTGGAATATTAAGATAGGCAGTTTTAACAAGTTTTAGAGATAATTATGTAGAAGTGGTTGTGATCCCTATCCTCCCAAAAACCAGAGGTCCACTTCAGACCAGAATACTGGGAAATCTAGCTCACAGTACATTTAGAAAAGGAATCACTAAAGTAAACACATTTTAACAAATCAATCCGCATGAAACTTAACCTTTAGTTTAAGGCATCGCCACAGATCAGCATGCTAGGGAAACTATCTTTGTTTCAACCTTTACAAGTTTACAGAATGATAAGGCAAATGTGCAAGACATTAAGAGTCTTTGAAAGGCAAATAGCATCACCCTTACTGAATTTGTGCACTAATCTGCAGTCTGTAATTTATCAACATAGCTTGAAACATCACAGACACTACACCTTATATACATTACACCATAATTCCAAGATAAACTACCAATGATTAGATCTTTAAAGATTAGTGCCGGTTAAAACTGCATTTTCCATTTGTTGACCTTAAATATGACTTTTACTGTGCACATATCACCCAAAAACACCCTGCTGTTCAAAAATGTCAGAGGTCATTAAGGTTTATTAACATTGCAGGTTTGTGGTAGATGGAAGGAATGAAGCTGACAATGCGATAAATGCGTACCTAACTCGTGGAAGGGATGTGAGGCCGACGGCAGAGCGAGGACACAGAGGGCAAACAGCAGCATGTGTGCAGACAAATCCTGGCTGCAAAACAGGGGAAATAGAGGAGAAGAAGTGTTGTCAAAGAAAAGAATAGCTAATAATAATGTGTGGTTGACAAGGAATATATTTCATTTGTTTTTTAGACATGTAATGGTTTGTTCATCTGGGAATTTATTTATAGAGTCATTTATCATTAAATAATCAAATTTGGAGTAAATAATGAAGACAGGATTAATTCCTTTTTATTGCTTATGCTATTTTCAGGTGTAACAATTCTAACAAGATTATTGAAATTACATAAAAAAGAAAGAAAGAAAATACTCACCAAGAAAACTCAATACTTATTTTGACTATATGCTTTTTAGAACGGGGTTATAAGTTAAATTTTATAAAGTTTTGAGCAGGTTAAAATCACAAACACATGAACCTGAGTTTGATCTCCTCTGGCAAGTGGAACACAAGTCACTGGTGTAACAGATTCAGGATGAAAATTAAGATATTTACCCATCTTTCCTTTCAAAGTGAAGGAGCAATGGCTCCACACTAAGCTCCCCTAAATGACAGGGCTGCTCACTCGATCTCTACTCAGCCCTTTAAGCTGCTTGTGTTTTTAATTTTGGTCTTACAGTCACACTCCGTATCTAACTCTCTTGGCTGAGGGCTACAGAATAGGAAGATTGCTAAACTGACAACTTTGCATTTTGGCCAGGTTAGTTTTAATCACATCGTACTGAAGAACGAATTCCCTCTGCATCCTACAATCGTGTTAGAGGAAGACAGCTGGATAGTTACATTTATTTGGCTAAGACTGACTAAATGACTGAAAAAAGGGAAAAAAATGCATAAAATTCTGCTTAGAAAACATGAATCAATCCAAAGTAAACTAACTTTTTTGTTTGTTTTTTTGTTGTTCCTCATATAAGGCTCACAAAAAGGTAAAAATCCTGTTTAATAGGTTTGGGGGAGACGTTGGGTTCGATTAGGTCTGTGGGGTGAGGGAATGCATTTGGTCAAAAGCAGCCCCCATGGGAAAACGTGTATGTGTGTTTGCTAAAACGGCCCTCCGGACTGAAACCAAAGGATTGCGTGTGTGTCCTTGGAGCTTTCTAGCCGCTTTGAGTCAGATTTGAGGAGCTGCAGAGTGTGAGTTGAATTCTGATCTCCGACAAACTTCCAGGAAGGTCTAAATAAAGCTTGGCTTTATCTCATTTAAATCATTAAATCTCCAGATATTCTGTACAAATCTTTGTGGTCTACATTAAAATAACTAAGCAAATATGCGAAACTACTTCTGACCATAAAGATAATGTTAGGCTTTTCTTTGTCTTCTTCTTACATACAAGAAGAATCTCAAGTGTAGCAATGATGCATGTTTACGAAAAAAACGTATTAACAAGAAACTTCTAACAGTAAGTTTACAGATTAACAATCTGCATGTAAAGTTAGAAATAAAAGTTAGAACGGACTATAAAAATTAAAGAAACTGATAATAGAATCATCAAAAAGATCAGTTTGTGTCCCTGTCAGAGATTCAATAGAAAATTACATTTTCATGCTTCGGCAGGAGGGCAAATACATGCAAACTTATCCAGCAGGTACTTTTATATGAGCAGTTTAAAGGTCCCGATCCGTGAGTGCATGGCAGCTTTCCTTCAGACTGACAGGAGTAATGAACATGCAGCGGTGAAGCGAATTAAAGCTGTGGGTTTCTCTGTAGGAAAGACGTCTAATCAAAACAGGATTTATACATAATCGCTCAAAGGTTTTTCTAATACCTAGACTTAGCTTTGATATTCTAAGCTTTGAAGACTCAGAGGCCACAGGGGAGCTAAAAGCTAAAAAAAAAATACCTGGAAAGAGCTTTTGATGGCTAAATATTTACATACAGAAACTATAAATAGGTAAAAGAAACAGGCAACTTTAACACCATGGTGTTTTTTTTTCTTATTATTTTTACAAAATATGATCGTTAATACGTTAATAGAAAAATAAAAGTATTTTGCAGATTATTTGTTGGTTAAAGAGCAGTTCCCTTTCCTTCGTTTGCTCACCAGCATTTCTCTTGTTTTTACAGGTACCTTAAAGATTCATCTTTGGTGATCAAATATGCTTCTGTGCTCATCAAAGTACTTTTTGAACTCCATTAAATGTCTCTGTATTAGATTTAAGCCATAATTCTGGCCAGGCCACAGCAAGTGGCTGTTAAGATTAACAGATTGAGTTACACCTAATCTGTCTAAGGTTTGAATTAATATGGACTTTACCGTAACTGATACTAATTTGATCTATTATGAAAAAAATGAAACACTAGAGTCCACATTTAACATATTTATAGCCATGTGTCATTGCAAATAAAAAAAGTTCAAAACAAAACTCTCTGACTTTCTTTAAAAAAATAAGAAGGTATAATGGTGCCAGACAGAGGCTAGATTTAATTTTTGTATGAGTAAATAGAATAATAACATGAACAGCATAAAAAGACTAATAAACTGAGAGGCTAAACCACTTACCATTACTACATTTCTGTAACTTGGAGACCAGATAGACAAGAGACAGTGGAGGGGGATAGACAAATAGAGTTGGTCCCCCCGTGTAAAAGATGCATCCCAGGCAACATCTCAAAGACAAAGCCAGGCATTACAAAGTGGCTCAATAGTCAATGGCTTCACCTTGTGGTAAACGGGGTTAAGGCCAACAGAGGATGTTTGACTACTCAGTCTGCAAGACGAGGTCATTTAAGGCTGCAAAGGAGGCGGAGGCGAAGGGAAGGGTAGGCTACATTCTTAAAGACTGCGCCAGCTTTGTGAAAGGTTTTCATATGACAGCTGACATATTGATATGACATGTGACTTATTAAGCTGCTATAGGTTTAGACTGCTGGAGGAGGATCTGATCACTTTTCCTCAGTCTCCTACTTTCTTCTTCGATTTAATTTGCATTGGTCCTTTTAACTTTATCTTTTATCCCAGTGTTTTTTTTTTTATCTCTAAAAAGCTACACCTGGTCTGCCGCTCTGTTTGTTGTGAGACCTTTCTGGAGGTTGTCAGCGGAAATGTATATAGTCTATAAGTACTCACCTCTTGTTTTTCTTTCACAGTGTGTTACAACGATTTAACATTATTGTCTTTATTGTCTTGTCCATGTTTGTTTGGGTTTTGGTTTTAATTATTTATTTATTTTTTGTCTTTTGATATTTTCTGAATAATTATCAGTATTTTGAGCTTGCAATATTCTGTTATTTTCTCTGTGTGAATTACTGTTGGTCTTAGCATATGATCCTTTTCGGCTGCTTTCGAAGCATTACTCTCTCTTAGATACATCCTGTTACTAATAAGGAACCTGTTCTCTTCCTACTAATCAAGCTCCTCTGTATTTAAGATCAACATCCTCTTTTGGGGGGCCTTGGACGTGCCAGCATGGTGGTGGGTCGCTGCCGGTCTCTGCCTAGGCGTTGTACTCTGGGGTCTCTGTTAGGTCTGCAAGACTCGGGGTGGTGGAGACTGCGTCGGTGGGGGCGCTTCTTGTCCCAGGGGCCACCTACTGGGCTGCACCAGAGGATGGTTCCTCCAAACACCAACCCCATCCATACCTTGAGTGAGTGAGTGAGTGAGTGAGTAAGTGAGTGAGTGAGTGAGTGAGTGAGTGAGTGAGTGAGATTGTGTTTGAATGTGGGTGGGGCTGGGTCTGTGACTTTGTGTCCTCTGCCTCCCCATGCGATTCCCGTGGGGGGGGGTCGTGCCCTGCCCCCTCCTCACCCTTCCTCACTGCTTGCTGCTGCACTCACCTGCGGACGGACTGCGCCCTTGGGTGCAGTGCTGGGGGCACGGGGGCTTGTATAGATCCGCCCCGGCTGGCTGTCTGGGGTCGTATATCTCTCTCGGGTGTCGGGCGGGCTCTCTGCTAGGCGCTGGGGGCGCTCGGGCGTTTGGGCCCTGGGCCCTGGCCCTGGCCCGTGCCTGGGCGGCTGGAGCCTGGCAGGACGGGTAGGATGCTGCTCCTGGTACCCTAGGGGCTCTACTCCGCAGCCGCGGGGGGCTCTACCCCGGGCCCCCTCTACGATATCTGTGCTATTGTGTGGCCCCAGTGTTCTGGACCTTGTGCTTCCTCTGGGCTCTGGGAAGGGGCTGACAGTGGCCCTCTGTACCCATGGCTGAGCATAATTCATGTAATACCTGCATCACAATTTCTGCATGCTCAGGCGCAATCACACACTATAGAGATCACAACACTTTAACTGTGTCGATCTGTTTATTAATAACACCAAGTTTGCCTCATATTTATTTATGTGTTATGTGCCATATACATTGCTGTCTTTGCTCTGCTTTCTGCTAATTATATCTCCACAGGTATGATTCATTGCCATTTCGCAGTTTCCCAATGATGCTTTCCCTTTCACTCGGTGCAACCCCTCAGTCCTGTTTTGCTCAGTAATCAATAAATGATCAAGGTATGGGAATCAAGGGAAGCTCTATAAAGCCTCACTTGGAAAAGAA
This sequence comes from Orestias chungarensis, assembly GCA_032876305.1. NCBI lineage: Eukaryota > Metazoa > Chordata > Actinopteri > Cyprinodontiformes > Cyprinodontidae > Orestias > Orestias chungarensis. The sequence continues at coordinate 83,966 of JAVLVB010000678.1, read as the reverse complement.
AATCTGTTAAGCACAACTATGGCAGCCAGAAACTCATTTACTAGCCATGATGCTGAACAGGACAAGGAAAAAATAAATGAAAAGATCAGCATCCTCTGTGACTCACCACCGGATGTTCCCTTCTGTTGTTCTTGGATCAATCTGTTACTCGGAATCTATGTATGGTTGTTTGTGGTTAAAAACATGATTAATTAATTCTTCTAAGCTTAGCAGGGATATTCCTTCAGACCTGAGGACATCCAGTAATAAAAAGGTCCTTCATGTAAACGAGCTTGTTTCTCATCTTTTGTGATCAATTACGTCACCTGCGACTAATTTTGTAAACCTTGTGCTAAAAATAACTCAGATGCTGTCAGATCAATATGCAGATATTAAACTATTTTTACACCTTTTTTTCTTTTTTTACAACTCTTTTTTTAGAATAAGCAACAGTAAAATTATCGTTAAAACTGATGGCAATCGTGAGTCTTAAGTATTTATAGAAGTACAGAGCTTTGAATCACTGAATGCACTCACTGACCCTGGACGTCTTTCACACAGACAACCAGAGCAGCTGCCGTCCGAAACGTCACCGGCATTCAGATCGGAAAACTGGTGCAAGACCACTTGCTGCGGCCCTGTCGGTCCAATCTGACCTTCGCTGCACCCCTGCGCTTTCTCACGGCAAAGACAACCGCCGTTACTCTGCTCTGCCCCTCTGCAGCTCCTCTCCACACCGGCCCGCCGGTCCAACATCACACCACCTCAAAGGAATCCCATCTCCAGGGGCAACCTGAACACCCCCCACCAACCCCTGATGGACACAAGCTGACAGGAAGCAAGAAGCAGTATGGGAGGGCTGGAAGCAGGGGAGATCTCAAAGAGAATAGAGGTAACAGCAAGAAAGAAAGGAGGCTTCGTACAGCATGACTGGGTGCTGGGAGAGATGTTAAGTTCACAGGAATGATTTGGAACAGCTCACCAGTCAGCTTCCAGCAGCAGCCAACACTTATTAGCGGGTAGCTGCTGACTCACTGTGCAGGAAGACAAAAATGTTAAAGCTCTGACAAAAAACTCAAAGTGCAAAGACTCAGCTTGCTGCTTTAAGAAGCATCCTAGTTTGAAGAGCAAAAAGCTTGAGGAGGTGCCAGAACCATGGAGCAACCATAACAACAAGGTCCCCAAATACAAAATCCACTTTGAATGAACAAAAATATATATTTAAAAAAACATCTGTTCAAAACGGAATATGAGGACAAAAAGAAAAAACACATGACTTATCAAATACTTTAAAGCTAAACTTCTTTCTATATCTTTTTAGCATATTTTCTGCAATGATTTGCATGTAAGTACTTTCAGTATAAATTATATTTCCAACAAGAGTGAAGCAAATGACTTTTAGATTTTGCAATGAGCTGCAAGTTTGGACAACCACATTGAAGGAGGTCATTCCTGCAAATATTATCCCAACAGATCAGCTGATTAGGTGCCCAATACCGTTGCATTATGGGAAAAGGATTTAAACAGTTTCATGTAAACTTATTCAGCTGATTTTAGCAACTAAATAAGCTTTCTGGTAACATATTATGCACGACTGAGATTTTGTTTTACTGTTGCTATAAACTTTCTGAGATTTAACGTCTTTCTACTAAACAGAACGTCAAGGAACCCTGACATATTTTGACAGGTTTTTATAGGTTAAAAATGTATTACTGAATGAAATGCATAACAGTTTCAGTAAGAGGGATGTCCTGTAATTGAAGATCATTTACTAGCATAGAAACAATTTAACTAATTATTGTATAAAGACGTTTTAATATATTTAATTCTTGCTGTAAATTACTTGTTTCATTCCTTATTTTACACTTATTGCTGTAAATGTAGGGGAGCAATGTTGAAAGCTGACAAAATAAAAATCTCCCTGTTGCACTGATTATTCAATTTAAAACAAAGGGAAAACTATTAGATGAATATTAAATGTTAAAAGTATAATATAGAAAAATTGGACCTATTGAATATTATGTCCATGTAATCACACCCATGACATTCTTCTGAGTCTGTGGGCTTTAGGTCAGCCAAGTTTAATGGTAAATCTGCCCGTCCAAACATTTTATGCAGCAGAAAGGAGCACAAAGAGCTCTATGATATTCTGTTGGATATTCTGAACACATGATGTGATACACAAAATAATCAAAGACTGGATCTCGTTTCATTTTCTTTGTTTCCATAACTCAGATAAGACGCTTCAGATGTGTGATATGGGATCGGTCTAGCTCAAGAAACGATGCTACAACTGTCTATTTGTGGTATCTCGTGGAGCGGGGACTCAGCCATCCACATTTTGTGAGTCTAATCCAAAACAGTTAAAAACGCTTTGGTTTGCAATCACTATAAGGCTGCGGGTTACGTACCTTCTTTCACCATAATTTTTTTCTTCCACTCAACTTTCCGTAGTGCTTGGGATAAGAACTGAACACCAACCATGTTTTGTTTTCCTTTTCTGTATTATCTCTGAATACTTCTACAATACTATAGTATTAATTTATTTTACAGCATTTTAAACTTTTTTCAGTTTTTTCAGCTGTAAGCTAGAATATTTAAAATGAAACAGATTAGATGAGGAAAAAAAGCACAGAAATAAAATAAAATTGTTGATATTCCAGTGTATTAAGATTTATCTTTAGTCTGTTTAAATATTGAATACAAAAAGTCACGCTTCTCAAGTTAAATGATTTTAACTGATTAGAGTATCTTTGTCCAGGAAAAAACATGCAATCAGAATCAAACATTTGTTTGCTTTCAGACGTATTAAGTACAAAAACAAAATATCTCCTTCATGATTCACTTTGTTAAATGAATAGAATTAGAATGACTTACTTCATTTCTAGCGGTGAACTTGATTTTCCTCCAGTCTTTGCAAGAAACCTCAGGCAGGTGCAAGTCTGGATGTCTGCTGCAGGATCTCCAGCAGCGCAGGAGCCGAGGAGGAGAGGAGGGAAGGAGCTCAGGATGGATGGGAGGAGAGGAGGGAAGCTGATCAAGGATCCAGAGACCCCCCTCCCATTATTCCCTGGCCTATAGGCTTCCACTTGCTTCCCCTCCTCCTGCCTAAAAAGCCTTAACAGATACTGAGTTAAACTCAAGTCAAACTAAGATCTGTATTTATTATTTCAACCAATTTCTACAGTTGTTCAAAGCTAAATTAGTTTAAAGCTCCATTTAGTTTGACTAAATAAACTGGCCAATATCACTTTTCTGGCCACTAGGGAGAGCAGTGATGTTGTTTTTACCCGTAGAATCTTTTTAAATGCAGCAACTAAAACATGTGTTAACCTTCAGGTCCACAAAACCAATAAAGCAAGCCAACAATATTGTATATTATAGGGAAACATGTTTTTTTAACATTTGTTAAATACATTTTATCAAGGTCTATTCTTAGACACCTTTTGGCTTAAATTCAGACAAATTCATGTTAAGTTTTTTTTTTTTTTTTTGGCTATAAAACTACCACTCATGTAGTTTTAAGTGCTTTGAGTTAAGAAGGATCTCAAAGATGTTTTTTCCCTAATAATCCTGACAGCAGTCCACACTGCCATCACAGCAGTTACTGTATGTTAAATTCAATCAAAATCTGCAGAATTTACAGATTCCTCATAGCTTAGCAGTGTGCAATAAATGTTGAATTACGTGTACGGAGCAGGCGCTGGGCCGTGACTAATATATGCATTGTATGAAATGTGAATGGGAAAGCATATACAATAAAGAGTTGAGGGGTAACTATAGTAACATGACCCAGCAGGCAGTAAACAGCCCTTAAATCAATATCATAGCATTACACCATGACAGAAGTGGTGCTTTCATGTGTTCCCAGCTCGTAATATTAGAGGTAATCACTTAATCTTCTTTGTGTTTGCAACATAGTTGAAACAGCAGAGTTATATTTTACAAACTAATGTCGAGGTCAGAACGGGAAAAATAATATAACAAATAAAAAACTCCCAACACGTTTACAAGCAACATTAGATAAAATAGCTCCTGAGAAAAGTTCAAGGTGAAAAGGATAAATGTATGAAACGTTTTTGTCCGTTGAATGTTACTCTACTCTACAAGTCTACACCAAGTCTACTTGGTGTAGACTTGCTCATACAAAGTTTTCTGAGAAAGTGGATAAATTACTTACACAACTAAAACGAACAGCAACGCAAAACAGATTAAGATAATCGTCACTGCTACGCAAACCTTTATTTGCGAAGAAAGGTGATTAAGGCATGGCTCTAGTGAGCTCTTAGGCATGAATGCAGCTACACTGACTCAGTGATAGGCTGGGTGGACATGTTATAAAACACATTTCCATGTTTGTTCAACGAGGAAGCCGTCTTTGTCTCTGAAAAACCACATCTCACAGTAAATAACGACAGTTCCCACAGTGGCTTTTATTTTGTCTTAAAATCAGCAGAAAAATGTGAATTAAACTGTAAAAACCTGATCACATAAAAAAAAAAGAAAAGAAATGAGAAGATGCAAAGTAAATTCCAAGGCAACAGACGTTGAATGAAATACAGCGAAGACATGACTGAGATACGACCGTCTCCCTAGGCTGTGTGGAAGAATGGGTCAGTTCAATTTTAGCAAAATTGAATTCTCCCGAAAGCAGATGTACCATTGGTTACGGCCCTGCAACAAATCTTATGGTAATGTTTGGGGAAGAAACGACAGTACAAGAACAACACAAGAACTTTATACCCCCAGTAGAGTACGATAGTAGCACCATAATGCTTAAAAACCTCAGAATCAAACAATATGACTTCCATATCTTTGATTTTAGGACCATATTAAAGGATTTGATTACATAGATTCTCTTCTGAAAAGACATTTTCTGCCTCACAAGTGGCAGAAGAACATTTGAAACTCTGACCCTGAGAAAGAATATCACAACCACTCACAAGTCGGTGTCTGTTTTAATCTCTCCCGTCTTCTCTCTTTGTAAAACTAGATTTTAAACTAATCCAGCAGGTTTTCATGAACATTTAAACGTGCGCATGGTTTTAATTTTTTACATGAGTGAAATATATATTACAAAATTATCTCTTTGTGCTCGTTTTAGATGTCACCGCACACCTTGACTGTACGTAACATCGATGCTGATTCTGTGTGTGGGTGAATGTTACTGTTACTCCTTCACACCTTCTGTCTACAAGCTTTCACTGAGACACAAATAAAAACCTTCACAAGGAGAATAAACTTTTCATTCTAGGACATTTTTCAATGTAAAGGCAGTTGAACTGTGTTTATTTCAGGGGTTTTTTCTCTTCAGACTCGGCGCTAAATCGGATGACATCTGGAGACGAGCGTTCTCTCCCATTCCTCTTCTACCACCTTGTAAAGCTCCATCGTGGCTTTAGCATCCTCCACAGACGAGTGGCCTTTTTTCCCAGTCTGAGGATGGAAGAGAAACACACTCAGCGTTGTGTTTCATTCGTGAAGATATTAAGACAACATTTCAATTTTTTGACTGCGACAGCTTTAACGCTCGGTTGTAAAGACACAATGTACCTGATGTCTCTAATCCAGACATCGTCTGTATTTTGGACATGCTGGGATGTCCAGAGAACAGATGGCTGACATGAACTTAAGATATATTTTGTTCTTTTTTTGGACACTTATAAAAGAAACAGTAAAACATGTAAACTGTGTGACATCAGAGCCCAAATAAACAAATATTGGGTTAAAGCTAAACCAAACCAAATTTCAAACTGATTATTTTACTACACAAATTACATTAAGCAAAGTAATGCAATTCTACAATTAAATAGCAAACAATTCACAATAATGTATATCAATATTTATCAACAATCAGTGAATCAACAGCAGAAAAATATCTAGTTAAAACAGAAAAACTAATTTAAAATCATATTATTAGTCTTTATTGTAAGATAAAAATTTTATTTCAAAACGATTTAGTTCAAAACCTGCCCAAATCATCTTATCAATGTAAACTCAGTCTCATCTTTAGAAATCAACATAACTTTTTATACCTGGATCTCACGGTTGAAGATGGCTTTGGTGAGTCTCTTCAGTGAAGCGCACTCCTTCTCAGCGAAACCAGCCTTGCGGTTCAGAAGAGGGATTCTCGACGTGTCTCGGGTCAGGGAGGAAGGATGAGTGTAGCCGAGGGCCTTGAAGTCGTTGTGTATGGCGTGGCCGACGACAATCTTCCCCATCATCAGCCTCAATATCTGCGGAACGAGAGCAAGTTTCAGTGTTTCTGTTTGGAAAAGTCAAGACGTCACTGAGTAAGAAGACACTCGCTGATCTTCCTGCTTTCAACTTGTTAAAGGGTGTATGGCAACATTCCGTAACAAATTAGCGATCAGCCGGGTTCCTTATGTTGGTGTTACTATTTTTACTACATTTGGGCTTTGTGTATAACAACTGTGTAGGGAAAATAACCGACTATAGTCTCTTTTTAAAATGTTACTTTAGTTCCATGTAAAGAAAAACTTCCATAATAACAAAACAAAAAATAATGTTTGACCCTTCTTGTGTATAGTAAATGATTTTTTCGTTAATACATCACCTCCTTCCTGGCCTCTGCGTATGGCGTGGCCTTGAGGAGGTCTCTGGGACGAATACCGCTCCACCGCGTGCGGTGGTCTGTCACCGGCATGGAGGGCTTGATGAACCTATCGTACACGACCTCCCCGTCGTAAGACACGATGCTGCAGCGAGCCAGCTGACTGATGCTGCCTTTGGGTCCCGCGCCTACCATCTCACAGTCGATGGCAAGGTATTTTGTGGGGTTCCCTGCCAAGGCGGGGGGTTTGTGGCTGCTGGATGTTGAGGGTCCGGAGCCCGCTGGTGTTGTTTTGGCTTGCTTTGGCTTTTTTTGGCTACTTTCGTTCGTCACAGTGAACGTCATCGATGAAGGGTTGAGGGAGGAGGTTGAAGGCCCGAGGCTGGCGTCAGAACCAGTGGAAGAGCTGCTGGAATGAGGTGAACGTTTGCTTTTTGAGGCAGTAGAGGCTTGTGGATGTCTGTCGCCAGGTCCATTCTGGTTTGAAGTCTGGGTTTGGTCATGGCTGCCCCTTTGATGAGAGTTATCCGTACGGCTCCTATTCCTCTTCAGGTATTTCATTTTCTTAAAAAAATGCTTCCTATCCTTTTTTTGCTTCTCGGTGGGACTCACTCCCTGTGGGGCATCAACAGAGGAGGAAAGATGGATCATAATATCAGACATTTTAAAATCGTGTATTCTCTATCCTTGGATACATATCCAGGCATCTGCTAATGCTCACAGCATCAAGTCTCTTGTCTTGGAAGTCCAATTAGCACCAGATAAAACCAGTTTAAAAGAACCATCCTGCAAGACAAAAAAAAAACGACAGGATAAAAGAATGTCTTAGTTTCTGTAACAATTCCACCAGCCTAATGTGGGCATCGATTGTATGGAAATGCAAATGAGAACAGGTTTAACAGAAAACTGACCAGGAAAGGAAAATTACAATTCCAAGAACAATTGAACCTTTAAATGATGACAAAAATGAGAAAAACTACATTTAATAGGCAGCTGTTGGGGTGTTATTTTTTATTTAAAAACTCTGAAGATGAAGCTATATCAGTGTTACACAGCGTTGACTGTTATACACTAAAGTTGTTGTTTCATTACTTTTATTCAAATCGACATTAAACTGATACTTTAAATTCTTGTTGCTTTTTATATTGAACAACAAACAAAAAATAACAAAATTTCAATCTAAGCACAAGTGAATGTTGACACAAACGAAACAAGTACACCACTATAACTTAGGATTACTACTATAACTTAGGTTACCTCTATAACTTAGGTCACCACTATAACTTAGTAACTAAGGTTACCACTATAACTTAGGTTACCACTATAACTTTGGTTACCACTATAACTTAGGTTACCACTATAACTTAGGTCACCACTATAACTTAGGTTACCACTATAACATAGGTCACCACTATAACTTAGGTTACCACTATAACTTAGGTCACCACTATAACTTAGGTTACCTCTATAACTTAGGTTACCACTATAACTTAGGTTACTACTATAACTTAGGTTACCACTATAACTTAGGTTACCTCTATAACTTAGGTTACAACTATAACTTAGGTCACCACTATAACTTAGGTCACCACTATAACTTAGGTCACCACTATAACTTAGGTTACCTCTATAACTTATGTCACCAATATAACTTAGGTTACCTCTATAACTTAGGTTACCACTATAACTTAGTGTCATAATGTGTGTTTTGTCTGGTTCCGTTTCCTCCCTGTGTCTCGTCACTCCGTATTCATTCACAGCTGTCTGCAATAATTCACTCCCCTTCTCAACCAATCACACCCCGGTTCTCACTATATTAGCCACATGCAATCATGCACTCACCGCTGGATCGTCTGTTGTTGTCCCCTGCTGTTTCTCGTTGCTCTT
>JAVLVB010000678.1:0-75426 GCA_032876305.1 Orestias chungarensis | reverse complement strand
CTATAACTTAGGTTACCTCTATAACTTAGGTTACCTCTATAACTTAGGTCACCTCTATAACTTAGGTCACCTCTATAACTTAGGTTACCACTGTAACTTAGCATCACTGCCGTTAACCAGCCGTTAATAACCGTTTATTGCAGCTAATGTTTTTTTCAGTTTAGCGTCATTTGTAACAAATGAAATTCAAGATAACTGAGCGGTTTTTGTGAGATAAACGATACATACCCTTAAAAGGAAATCTGTAAATATGCTAATAAAAAAAAATACACGTTAAAACATCTGCAGCCTGTCTGGATGACACGAGGACTATTTCCGCCTGACGACCAATCAACATCCGGGGCGTGCTGCCTTCATGGTCCGACTACAATGTGGAGAAAATCACACGAAGCGCCGGTTGTGAGGCAAGAGCCGCATTTCAACGATATAATATGCGTTTGTTGCACATTCAGAGAACTACTTGACATAAGTAACTGATGAAAGTACACTACTCAAATGAAGAATTGTGTTTTCTACAAGACTTTAAAAAACATAAGCAAAATGAAAAATAAACGTAACATTATATTATAATATATTTAAGAGTTTACTGGGTTTTTATCCAAGATACGCTGGTATACGCGTTGATTCCTGTAAGATTTTTTATACGGTTCTTGTTTAGGTTTTGCTCGTTTTTATAGAAAACATTAAACGCATTGTTAGAATTGTATTTGTAATATTAGCTCATATTTATCACTGTTTATAAAAAGACACCGGCCAGTGGCAACACAATAAGGCGTTAACCGATGAAACCCGAAATTACGAGGAGTTCCTGAATGCATCCCCGATGTAGACTGGAAAGTTTAGCTACATCTAGCTCGTTGTTTTTTCTTCATTTAAATCAGTCATTATTTTTTTATATTACCAGTCATTTTGATCGTTTTTTAAAAGCTTGATTCTTTGGTGAATTTATAAGCTTGTATTTATTGTGGTTCGATCAAATCAGAACCGGTTGTGAGCTTTAGCTCAAACGTCTCATGTCAGAGCAGCTGCGGGTGTCAGCAGCCCAGCATGGAGAGGAGATCTCAGGCAGTTTTACTGCGGAACAACAAACAGAGCTGGCGAGGAAACTCGTCCGTTTCCTGTCTCACTTCAGGCGCCTGACGGACTCTTTTATTATTGTGCGCGTGAATGCTTCAACACGTGACAGTTTGATAAAACCAAGTGGATGGAAATGAGGACTAAAAGCAGCTTCGTGTCATTTTCAGGAGTTCTTCACGGAAGATCTGTGGCAGACTTTACCCACCAGCTGGCAGACTGAGCTGCAGCAGCTCTCATCCCCTCAGACAGCTGACCTGCTGCTGGATGCTTCTCATGGAGACAGGAGGTACTGCTCCATCCATCCAGAAAACGCCTATTAAACAAAGAGTTTATGAAGTACTTTGCTGTGTGTGTGTGTTTATTTTATTTTAAACTCTGACTTGAATTAAAACAAAAATCCAAGATGATGAAATTTGATTCTTTTCCATCGGGACTGAAAACAGCATTGTCTAAAACAGCTTTATGTTTTAAAACATTACTAAGCATAATAAAGGTTAACCTTCTTTTTTCTTAGTTGGATTAACTTCCCTGCTATTAAACAGATTCAAAAGAATACAATTCTGTACACATGCACTTATTCCAGAAAGTTAAACTCATGCACATACAAAGTATACACGCCCCTTGGTATTTTACCATTACTGCTGCTTTAATACATCAAGTTGATTAACAAAATGAGGATTTTTTCATAGTAAAAACTGATTTCTTCAAAAGAAAGACAATAAAATGTAACATATTGAATGTACAGATTAACCCATTTAAACTGGTAATCCAATCCAGTCAATTGGTTTGAGCATTCTAATACAGAATGGAAGAAAGACCACATTGGTGCAGTGAGTGTCTGTTGTGATTGTAGTAAAAAGACTGCTGTACCTGGAAGGTTCATTCACTAGTTATTTATTATTCTTTGCTACTATTAAGGCACGAAAACTAAAGAAACCTTCAAGCTAATCAGAAAACCGATGATTATTAGGATGTATAGGTCAGGGAAATTATATAACAAGACAAAAACTAATTACATACATAAATAGGTGCATTGTGTTACAGGATATGATTACTGTAAATGTGTTCGGAGCAGTGAGTTAAATGATATTTCGCACGTTGGTGGTTTCAGGTATACTTCGGTGTGGCCCCTGTCCCTCCTGGCTTTCCGCGCCACAGCTCACGCCCTGGCGTTCCCCAGAGAGTGCAGGCCCGACCGGGACGGGCCGGCCAGCTCGGCGAAGCCTAAAGAGTTCCTGGAAAACCAGAGTCAGAGTTCATTACTGCGCCACATATTCAGGAAGCACGTCAAACCCAAGAAACAGCACGAGATCCGAAAGCTTGGCATGGTAGAAGGTTTTTTGTCTGCTTTGGTGAGAAGTTTTGCAATGTTTTGTGTTTTCGATGTTAGATTTTGTAGGTCTGTCTTTCTTTTCTGTGCAGCTTGTTAAACAACTGTGTGACCGGACAGGCTGTAGGAGAGTGGTGGATGTCGGCTCTGGCCAGGTAGGAATTTCTTGCATCGATCAGCTTTTGTCTGCACTTTAACGCATCCTTTAAAATAATGCATTCAAACATACTTCTAGACTTCTAGTTTGAATAAAAATGGTCATAAGCTAAGCTCAGTGTGTTTACCAACATTTCTCTTTACCGAAGGGTCACCTCACCCGTTTCCTGTCCTTTGGGCTGGGACTGTCTGTGACCGCCATTGAGGCTGATCACACCCTGGCTGCAGTGGCGTCCAAGTATGATGGTGAGCTAATGTGGGCTCTGGAGAAAGAACAACAGAAAAAGGTTGGTGTTTTTCCAAAAAGAATTCACATTAGCAGGTTTTTTTCATAACGCAGTAATCTTCAATGAATTACAATATTTGCTCTGATGAATATCGTTTTATATTGAAAATAACAACACTTAAGCAGGTATGGAACAAACTTTTCATCAAGCCTTAGTTTCAATCCCATGTAATACTTTCTTCTTAAATATATTTTTCTTTTGTTTTATTAGTTATAAACAGAAAATCAGTATAATTATGAAAAGAGTTAATACCAATCATTCTCTGTATAATTAATCTATATGATGTGTTTTACCTAGTAAACTGAGTTACTGAAATAAATAAACCTTTCAATAAAATTCAGATTCTAATATGAAATTATTGAATTATTGTTATTACATTATTACTGAATTTGACAGAGTTTACAGCTAAAACGTGAGTGACACAATATTTTGGAATGAATTGCCTTTTTATTCAAGTTAAAATAATATCCAAGGTATTGATATTAATTTTTCCCCTTGGGGATCAATACAGTGCAATTTAATCTTAATTCATATTACTTTACTTTATTTGAGGTTTAAACGACCTACATTGTCAGTTCTGTTTTAGCCACTGGGGGGCAGCAAACTTCAAGGCTTGGACTATATAGGACAACATTTTTGGAAGTTGTGAACATTTTTTTTCATGCTTTGAATACTAGATAAAGGATTTTTTTTCCTGCAGTTTCGTATTGAAATGTGCATAAAGTTTAACCCTTTTACCCTTATCAGATGAATAAAAATCTTTGTCTCAGAGTTGCTCCTTCAAGCTTCCTGAAGAACACTCGTTTCCACGGCATGTGACTGGTTGGGTAAACCCCAGGGCGTCATGGGAAGATTTTATCCAGCAGCTGAAAGATGCAAATCAGGTAGCTGAAGCATCCCAAGCTTCATGTGGACGCAGCAAAAAGAAACGCTCAGATCTGACACAGACTTCACAACCGGATGGTCTGTTGCACGATTCCAGCGGGAGTCAGAGCGAACAGATGCTGTCTGAGGGAAACAATTGTTCAGATATCCGGGCTGAGTCTGGAGAGGGTATAAACCCAGAGGGAAGGCGTCTGCAGGAGTACCCAGACTTTGTCTTGACTGGTCTCCATGCCTGCGGAGACCTCAGCGCCACTCTCCTCCGCCACTTTGTCAGCTGCCCGCAAGTTCGGGGCATCACATCTGTGGCGTGTTGCTACATGAAGATCACAACCAAAGAAAACCCCAGCCCTCCAGGACTGATCTTACCTCCCGCTCCACCTACACCAAGTACCGAGGCCTGTTCCCGTGAGTTTGGGTACCCCATGAGCTCCTTGGTGAGAGGCTTGCCTGGACATCAGCTCTCCTATAAAGCACGAGAGGGGGCGTGTCATGCTGTGGAGGACTACGTGCAAAGGCTCAGAGAGGAGAGCCAGCAGCTGCGGACGCACTGTTACCGAGCGATACTGGAGACGATCATCAGGGAAACGAGGCCAGAACTGCGCAGGGCGGGAATCCAGACCATCAAGAAAGCCCACCTATTAGCTTTCACTGAGTGAGTGAACACTGCAGCCACCAGGCTCTCATAAGTTTTCACTTGTTGCAGATTCCTCGTTCTGTTCTTATGATAGATACAGTAGCACACATTTACTTAAACCTCTTATTTGTTAGTAAAAATTACACTTATTGTCATTTCACAGCCTAAGGAATTCTTGTTATGCTTCAATGTGTATTATGTATTTATTATACAGTACAATATCTGAAATACAATATATAAACTAGCGTTAAAATCAACAGACTTCATCGTGGATCCTGTAACTCATAGAAAAATACAGTTAGCTGTTTTCCTTAAAACGCCAAATATGCCTTAGTATGCATTATTACACACAGTGGAAAACCATTTTAGCACAACTACTAAAGCTAACATCTATAGTCTTGCTTATCACCACTTTTTGAGGTATAACTTATCAGGGAATGTCAGACAATAGCCTATCAAGTAGCATGGTGTCTAGTATTTGAGCTTGCAAGCTGCATTTTTTTATCATATATTTTCCATATACTTTACATAAAAGGTAAATTGTTATATCACAAATAAGTTTGAGTTACGTACTGCAGAACAATCTATGTTGCGAATGCTCCTTTACACTGAGACGAAGCCTCTTCTCCGATAAATAATCCGTCACTGCGCTCTGGCAGGTAGTCCAGAAAAAAAGCATTTGGATAATCTGCTCTAAAAATCCCAAGGAACCAGAATTAGTTTTGTCAGATCAAAGGTCGTCACAGTTTTCTGACCTCTGTTATTGTTTATTCCTTTGCTTTGTCAGGTATGCCCGCCTGGGTCTGCCTCGGGTCGGCCTGCCTGCCGATTTACCTCTGGACCAGGATGGGGTGGAGGCCATGTTGAAACAACAGAACAAAGTTGTGGTGTACTTTACTTTGAGCCTGCTGCTAGCTCCCGTAGTGGAGACCTTAGTGCTGCTTGACAGGATGATCTACCTGAGGGAAAACGGTGAGCTGGTCCATACCCTAGAATGAATATTAATACATTTCTTCTACAATTGTGTGTCCTGAACTGCCATTTATTGTCTCTACAGGTGTGGACAGTCAGTTGATTCCTCTCTTCAATCCAAACTTCTCACCAAGAAATGTTGTGCTGGTTGCTCTGAAGCCGTCCAGACAGTGTGAACAAAACCACCCAGTGAAAATTTAACCTGCTGTAGACATAAATATTAAATTTGGCCGGATTATACTTTATGTTCTGGAGATGGTGTGTGCGTGCGTGCGTGCGTGCGTGCGTGCGAGCGTGTGTGTATGAACGTCTGATTACTAGGTTGATGTAGAAGGTTGTGTAAAGATTAGAAAAGGGAAACTAGCAGTGTTTTTTTTTTTGTTTTTTTTTAAGCTAAATATTTTTACCACTTAGTCAAAGTCATCAACTTGAACCCACAAAATGTTTCTTTTAAAGCAGTTTGTATGTTTGTCTATCCAATACCCCAGTAAACATAAATAATTTTAATAAAACTGACAAAATATCTGTAAATCATTGTTGATCCAAAAAATGAAGACGTTCTCGTGTGATTTCTTTACTAAAAGCACATAAATGGTTAATACATACAACAGTAATGTTTAGGAAGATTTGTCACACAGAAATCCCAATGTGTTGATAGATGCTGGCAGGCGGAGTTACTCTGTCCTTGAACTGTGGAGACAAGTTAAACTTTTATCATTCAGAGGCAGCAGATCTTGTTTAGGTTTTTTTTTTGTTCTTTGGCTCCACTGAACATTTAGTGGTGTTTTCTCAGAGCCGAGTCTTTAAACATGGTTTTTGGCATGTTTGCAATAATTGGTTCATTTATTCATTCACAAGTAAATATTTTGGAATCTCCAGAAATCCGCCCTCTTTTGAAATCCACCGTCCTGTTCTCACAGAAAGAGCATAATCTAAGATGAAACAGCACAAGTCCGGTTGTTGGATGGAGTTACAAATAAGAAATGACACAGTTTATTCACATTGAATGCAAACAGTTGGCAGCGTCTCAGTTGCTTTGTTAGTTTTCCACCCTGTGGTTGGATTTATAGTCCCAGACTTTTGGAACTCGTTTTTACCCCACAGGCCACGTAAAACAAAGATCTAATCACAACCAGCTGTTGATCACTGAGATCTAAAGCTAAAAAGCACACGGAAAGTAGCGCCCAAGTTAATATTCACAAAAGAGTTTCTAATTTAATCACATATATAGACATAGTTCTCCGAAAGGCATTAAAATATCTCTAAAAACTGAAGTGTTTTGATAACTGGGATCTCTTATTTGAATGCATTTGCTTACAGTTCTCAGTTCACAGTATATATTATTTTTTTCTCTTTGTACTTGAACAACACAAACAACCTCATGCTTACACCAAGAAATGACGCATGCACATTGGTAAGAAACACATTTGGCATCAAAGATTCGCCGCTTTCACTTTTACAGCTTGTGGGATTTCTAGGGTAACGTTAAAAAAAAAGTACAACACCCCCCACCCCCCACCCTCCCACCCCCTTGTTGCATAAGAAGTAAGCAGCTTCAACATCACTTCCAGTTAAAAGATCTTACTAGTGAACTGAACGCTTTCATCCTGCTCATTCCAGTATAATAAACAGAACAATTTGTGTGCCATAGACATATGGTGCTTTTGCGATGCATTCAAAAATATTCACAGGCTTGTTAAAATTCTTACTTAACCAAAGAAAAGAAAAAAAAACAGGCTAAAAAGTTTTGAAACTTTGTGTCTTTAATATGGGCTTTATTCTTTACAAATAATCTAAATGACAAACAATTAAAAAATAATCCACCGTTTTAATAATCCACTCCTTTATGCTGCTTCAAGTCTTTTTTCTGGTACATGTAAATTAAAGAAGATCGGCTTAATTCTACTGGCAGCCAATACATTTAGGAAAGAGTATTTTAACCCTAACCCATAATTTCTCCCTGTCTTATGAAGCCATGTGATGATGATCCCACAGACATGGGTCAAAGGAGCACATTTTGCATGAGACTCCTCCCAAAATGTACCAGAGAGAGCCGCAGGAAGTCTTTTCTACCTATAGTCAAGAAAATCTATATTTCCTCCTTTAATATGGGATTGTATGGTTTATCTATGCAAAACTCTCTCTAAATTTGCAGCATTTAGCTTGTAGAGTGTTTCATTCAGTAGGTGGCACAGTAAGAACAATGATTTTAATTCTAAGATGATGAACGTATTAATATATATTTTTTTAAACTATTTTTAGATCACAAGGATTTTTTTTATGGTTTTCTAGTTTCTTTTTGGTCCATTGTGATTGTTTCAATGAGTTTTATAAATAAGGTTGGATTTGTTGTTTTATGATCACAAGACTCAGTAATTCTTAAAATAGAATCTTGTCTTCATCATCAAATTTTGAACCAAAACCTGTACGTTTGGGATAAAAAGATAATGCAAATGAAATTTAATTTCAGGCTTTATTCTATAGAAATGCAACCCCAGAGCATAATGGTGATTATAGTACACTCAGCCTGGATGCTTATAGTAGCCTAATGGTGGTCTTGTGGTAATAATGCTGTGCAGTTTTTGTGCCAAACTAACCTTTGATCCAAACATTCCTGTTTGCTTTTATTAGACCACAACTCTTTTTTTTTTTTTTTTTTTTACAATGTTTTGGGAGATTTTAGCCAGCAAAAGGTGAAAAAAATCCAGATTTTTTGTTTTACATTATAACAATCTTGTGTTTAAAAGGACAGTTTAAACTGTTCACTGTTTACACTTTGAATTGAGAAATATTTGAACTCAGAGGGTTAAAGACATGTTATGTGTCTTTGTTTTCTGCCTCTATAATGCTTACTATGTGTCACCACAGGACAAAGATATGCTTAAATCCAATCTCTGTTCATATATATATTGTTTTAATTACTGCCATTTTAAACTGTTTATACTCCTCAGATCTCTTATTTTTCATCAAAGGGTCTTCAAGGAAAGGAAGGCTATCATTTGGGATCCATTTGCTAAGAATGTCTTCCACCTCATCTACATAGTGCTCTTGTTGGTTTTTTAGATTAAACTAACTTTCATAACATAAAATCTCTGGGATGCGAAAACATGACATTTTTGTGCTTAAATACTTCTTAGTGGTTTGTGGAAAACATATTCATCCCTTTCTTGATCCACAAAGCATATTATTACAACCAGATGTGCTACATGCCAAAACTCCGTCTCTGGGAGAGAGAGAGAGAGAGAGAGAGAGGCAGGCTGGGAGGCCAGAACAGCTTCCAATTTTATTTTAAGGATCCTTTTGATGTATGACACCCGTAGAGTGTCTAAATCACTGCTCTTATTGTAAAAAAAAAAAAAAGAGAAAATATTTGTGAGTTTGTACTCCACCTCCTAAGAAGAGAGGACATGCTAGTACAAACCTCCATAAAGCATTAAAACACTCCAGGACTTTGCTTGAGAACCATGAAGCATTTGTTTTTGGAGTTTTCCTTTCTGCTACTGTTTCTGCAGCAGGCCCAAACCAAGGGAGATGACAATGCAAGCTGCAAGCCAGTGACATCCACCTTCTGTAAAGGTTTGGGTTATACTTCTACTCCTTACCCGAATGGGGCCCAAGGGTACAGCCTGTACCAAATAGGAAAGATGGTGGAGACCGCTTGCTCGCCACACATCGCCACGGTCTTGTGTCGCGTTGTCGTGCCGGAATGCGGCTCAGAAAATGAAAGCAAGAAGAAACCATGCCGAGCACTCTGTGAAAAGGTTAAGAAGGATTGCGAGTCCACTCTGAGAGCAAAGTGGCTGTTCTGGCCATCCAGGCTCCGGTGTGACTCATTACCCGAGTCTAACTGTGTCCAGGTTAGTATAACATGATGACGTTTGCACGGTAGATTCAGCTGTAGGTGAATGTGGGTTTTGAAAAACAACTAATGCTTACCTTCTTTGGAATTTTTGGTTCATTGAATCGAAGATGACACATTATGCTGGGAGTCAAGAGCTCTATTCCTCAGGAGTTACTGCCCTGAATCTTTTAGATGAATGAAGTTGCTAAAACCTAAATGAAACAGATTATCGCCACGTCACATTTTTATTCAGATATGTCAGAGCAGGAATGCGTCCAAAAGCTATTAGTTTTGCATGTTGAAAGATTTCAAGAAACACTTAAATAATCCTATTTTTGCATAACCACCAAGATTTAATGGCAAACAATACGGGAGGTAGAGACACATGTCCGTATTGGTATCGTCATAACTTGACGATACCAGTCATTAAATCAATTTAGATTTGTCATCTAGAGGTGTAAAATTATTAAAGGGTTTAGCTATTAACTAGCTAGCACAGGCCAAGCCTAGAAGCTGGTAATTAGTAATCAGACTGAGGAGAGGAACCCCAACCACCATCAGTCCCAAAACCCCAAACAACAAAGACCAAACAAACCAAAGATAAACCCTTATTTTACTTTTGAAAAAAACACATGTGAAAACCATGAAACACATTTGAAGTGATGTAAGTCGCATGGAAAACCGCAGGTGCACATGTGGTTTTGAGATGTAGTAAAAAAAAAAACATCTGAATCTTATATGGGTTTCACATATTCTCATGAAATTCTCGAGGGTCACTCTCTCCACATGTGATCAAGGGAAAATCACATTCCATGTTCCAGTCAAATGTGGATCATGTGGTCTATTTTTTTTTCATCTGTGTAAATACGTGGAACTATAAAATATTTATTTTCCATTACCACATACATTACAAAAGAAGAACACGTATACATTTTTGGACTTCTTGCAGTTTGTGGATTTCTCAATGAGAATTTTCACATCTAAAGTCATGGGATTTTTCTGATTCGTCATAATGTTGGAAAGATCACCCCCTCTTTCTTTCCCCAAATAAATAAAAATTCCTGATACTGGATGGGCCCAAAAAAAGAATCGAAAGAGGAAAGGTTTAATCTGTGCTCGACCCTGGAAAGCCCATCATCTCACACCCCAATACCCTTACCTACTGTAGCTCCTTGACTTGCTCTACACCCCCTGCTCTCTGCTTTTTAGCCAAGTAAGGAATAGCTTATTTGTCACCAAGTCAAAACATTGATGTTTTTTATCAGAAGTAACATTGCAATTTATTTTTATAACAATCAAAAGTTGTCTGCTCCAACAGGGTCAAGAAATTTCTGTTACTGAAGCTCCACCAGCAACATGTCAGGCAATCACTGTCCAACTCTGCACAGGCCTGTCTTACACGGAGACCATCCTGCCAAATAGTCTGGGTCACAAAACCCAAGATGAGGCAGGCCAGGAGATGCACCAATTTACCCCACTTCTGAAAGCGCAATGCTCTCCCCACCTGAAGCCTTTCCTTTGTTCGGTCTACACACCTAAATGTGTCTCAGCAAAAGCCCAGCCTCCCTGTAGAAGCCTTTGTGAAAAGGCACGCTCTGGATGCGCTTCATCCTTGACCAGATTTGGCTTTCAGTGGCCAGAGTCCTTAAAGTGTGACTCTTTTACCACTGAGTCTTGTAGAGAGGTAAGCTTGTTGGTTTAATTATGTTCTTTAGACACTCAATTATCAAATCTATTATTACAACTTAAAACCTCCCATGCATCTAGTCAAACAAGTCTGGAAGAACAGCTTTCATTGTTAAAATGTTTTAAATTGGGATCCTACCTTATAGAAACCTTGTCAACCTCTATGCTTCTTGTAATTAGATCAGCATGACGTTATAAAACTAGGTCAGGTGTAGAAGCCAAAAAAAAATCCTTCGTTTTTTAACCCTTACAGCCAAAATAAGATATCAAAATTAAATTATTTTTCATTTTCATTTTATTTGTCATTGATGGTACAGTCAAGCTTTTTTAACTTATGTGAATGAGAATGTCCAATTTACCAAAATGTGGACATTGATGCCAAACTTGATCATTATGAGCGACATGTCGTTGATAATTTGGAGAAAATACATATTTAAAGACCAATTAGGATTTTTATTAGGTCTTACTTTTAAAAGGGAGGCGTATTTAAGTGGCAAATTTGTAGAAGCCTAGTTTAAACAGATGATTAGATATAGATTAATAAACCTTTGTAAAAACTAGAAATGTAACAGTTTTTTATTCTTTACCAACATTTTGCTACAAGACTCTAACAAACCCTTTTTTTCTGCAGGCTGGTGAGTCAGAAGCAACTCAATCTCAACCAGATGTTGACCATGCTTCGCGGATTCCGGTCAGGGCTGGAATTTCCCAGAACAGAGCGCCCGCTGTGAGACAGCTTTGACTTTTATTGCATGTTGAGCATCAAATTGTTTCGTGACCTGTGGTCTTAAACAGGCACCTTGTTTGTAAAAACTCCATTGGAAGAATCTTTCTCCACCTCCCGATAAAAGCAGCACACTAAGTTAAAGCTTCGGGATACAGGCTGTCGTTGAGAATCATGAAGCTCTTCTTCTCTGTGGTTCTGTGCATGCAGGTTTTTCAACAGGTGCAACCTGGGAATGATGACAGTACAAGCTGCAAGCTGGTAACAACAAGTTTTTGTCAAGGTGTGGGTTACAAAACTACACATTCCCCGAACGGAGTCCAGGGCTTCAACCTGCAGCAGATTGGCCAGATTGTTCAGACGGCCTGTTCCCCACATGTCAACGTCCTCATGTGCCGCGTTGCTGTGCCCGAATGTGGATCAGGAAACGACAATCTGGTGAAACCATGCCGGGCTCTGTGTGAAAAGGTCAAGAAGGATTGTGAGTCCACAATAAGAGCAAAACGACTCACCTGGCCCACGATGCTTCGGTGTGAAAATCTCCCAACGAGTAACTGTGTTCAGGTAATATCCCACATTTTTATACATGAAATCTATAAAGGATGTGCTTATATTGCATCACAAACGGTTCTATATTTTAATAACTTTCTTTAGGAAGTTAGTTTTATAAAGCAGGAATGTTTTAGTTTGTTAATGGGATTTAAAGGTGCATAACATTTCAGATTTTGCCTAATCTATTATCTGAGTAAATTATAGTCGTATAGTTTCAGTTACTTCAGTATTTTATTGATATATGATAGACAAAATTAGGCCATAATTTTAGGCAGAACAATAAAAACCGTTTACTTGTTTATGCATATTTAATATACATGTGCCAGTTTTTTAAGGTATGTCTTTACTGGATTTTAACATCTATAGGCAAAATATTACACAAAATGTCTCAATGGATTTCAAACCTTTGCCTCAGAATATTAATTATCTTTAGGCCGCCTGCCCAATAAAACTCCTGAAAATGTTTTACAATCCATCCGCTGGGATGTGAGGCTCCAGCTCAGTAACAAGCCTTTTGCTGCCTCTAACAGAATTTCATCTAGAAATGATTTGGGTGCATCGATTATCCTGTTCACTTTGATTCAGTTTGGTGTGCAGTAGTAGTTTGAAAGTAGTCTAAAAAGAGCCTACAGCCTCCCAGATCTATGGGTTGCAAAACTCATTGTGGTTTTGTAAATAGACTCCCTAACAGTTATATTGAACATCTTTCACTCACGCAACTGTCTCTTTAAGACTGCTATTCTTGTTGGGTTCTCTGTAAGGCTTTTTCGATTCTTAGATGTTTTTTCAGAGCTCTGTATGATGTTCAAAGTGTGTGATATTATTTTATAGCCAAATTTACATCAACTTACTTACATCACCTTTTTTTCAACCTCTTTTATGCACATCTTTCAAATGCATTCAACTTTTTAGCTGCAAAATGCACAAACATGTAGAAAAGAATGCTGAGGTCAGATTAATCAAAAATGTATTATTGGAAATATGTTCCAAATTTTAATAGCAAACCTTAGAAATTACCCAGCATAATGATAATTTTAATGATCACATGTGTTGCTTGCAGCATCCTGCTAGAGATGATGCTTTCCATCAGTATTGAAGTGGAGACATCTCAAGTTAATTAGAATAAATGCACGTTAGAGGATTCAACAACTGGACAGGAAGAAGAATCACCATTACACAGAAAAAAAAACTTAAGCTACAATAGAACGATTTAGATGAAAGGATTTTAAACTGTCTCCTTTAGATGTCCAAAACTGTAACAGGCAAACCTCTAACAACTAGCGGTTGTTATTACAGCAAAAGAGGAACCCCACAAAGTATTGATTTAGGGAGACTTATACCTGTGAGTGCTTTAAGATGTTTACTTGCAAAAAATATATTTTCCTGTATTTTATACTTACAGGGTCCACCTGCCACGGTTACCCAAGCGCCACAAGGAACATGTCAGCCAATCACGGTTTCCCTTTGTGAAGATATTTCTTACTCAAACACAATCATGCCTAATCTTCTTGGCCACAAATCCCAGCAGCAGGCAGGCCAGGAAATGCATCAGTTTGTCCCAATTATAAAAGTTGAATGCTCTCCTTACCTTAAGCCATTCTTGTGCTCAGTCTTCACACCTAAATGTGTGTCAGGACGACCCCAGCCTCCTTGCAGAACCCTCTGTGAACAGGCGAGGTCAGGCTGTGGGAGACTGATGAGCAACTTTGGCACCCCGTGGCCTGAAGCCTTGAAGTGTGAATCCTTTACCACAGAGTCCTG
Source organism: Orestias chungarensis (assembly GCA_032876305.1). NCBI lineage: Eukaryota > Metazoa > Chordata > Actinopteri > Cyprinodontiformes > Cyprinodontidae > Orestias > Orestias chungarensis. Next base: position 61,521 of record JAVLVB010000678.1, on the reverse strand, counting down.
TGAAGAGGTAAGGTCACCCCTTTGTTTTATTGTGTCATCAAATTTGAAAAAAAAAAAAAAACATATTTGCACTACGAGATATGTTCATATGTGAGTTACTACACAAATGAGAATTCCTTAATCGCCAAACCAAGTAACAATGGCGATACACTGTATGCTAACACTGTATGCTAATTAAATGATGGAATTGATTTCATATTTCCAGCCTTCAATTATCAACATTCCTGGAACGTGTCAGACGATGAGGGCTCCTTTCTGCAATGACTTGGGTTATAAGGAGGCCTTTCTGCCCAACAGCCTCGGCCACAAAACGCAGGATGAGGCAAACCTGGCACTAAATCACTTTCAGCCTCTTGTGCACCTGGAATGCTCCGTTCATTTGAAGCCATTCCTGTGCTCCGTCCACCTACCCAAATGTGCTTCTGAGAAAGGCCTTAGTCCCTGCAGAACACTGTGTGAGCAGGCTCGATCTGGCTGTGAGCCTCTGATGAACAGGTTTGGCTTGAACTGGCCTGAAAACCTGAACTGTGAGGCATTTACCACAGACTCATGTGAAGAGGTGAGATTGCTGATTCTCTGCTAAATTCATTGTCCAGTATTCAAACTGCCTAACTTCAAACTTTTATTTAATAGATGGGAAAGCATCAAGTATTCATTTATCTAACAGAAATTTAAAAAAATGTTGCAGCTTGTTGAATCATGTTCATGTTTATGTTAATGTTTATGCATTTAGCAGATGCTTTTATCCAAAGGGACCTACAACATAGACATAATGTTATTTTATTGTCAATCTAACAATAAGCTATCTAGAGGGAAAATCCCTATTTAGAGTCAGTGGTGACAAAGCAAAGACATAGAAAGGAAGTAAAGAAAGAGTAGTAGAGGGGGTAAAAAGGTGTGGGTAAGAGTTAGGATAGGAGATGCTCTTTGAAGAGGTGGGTCTTCTTCTTGAACCCTAGCGCTTGGTAGGTCATTCCACCATCTTGGAACAACACATGAAAACAAGCATTCAAGTAGATGGTAGCCGTACCCTTAAGCACTTTGTAGGATTGCATCAGGGACTTGAATTTGATGAGGGCAGCCAGGGGTAACCAGTCAAGCTCAATGTACAGAGGGGTGACTCGAGACTTTTTTGTCTGATTGAAGACCAGACGCCTCATTCTGGACCATTTGTAAAGGTTTTACCGTACAGGCTGGGAGACCAGTCAGTAGGGGGTTGCAATAGTCAAGGCAGGACAGAAACATAGACTGAACCAAGAGCTGGGTAGCATGGCCGAATATTTCTTATGTTTAGTAATGTTAAGCAAGAAGATTGAGGAACGGAGGCAACATGGTCTTTAAAGTTCAGCTGGTCATCAAGCATGACGTCCAAGTTTCTTGGTACCTTTGATGCAGTCAGAGACAGGGATCCACTCTGGATTCACATCCAGAGTGGATCCCTGTCTCTGACTCCATCAAATGTATTATTGTGGTGTATGATTGGTTTGGTTGGGAAAACCAGAAGTTTGGTTTTTGAGAGAATCGGTTGGAGGTGATGGGCTTTCATCCAGTCAGATATGTCAGAGAGCATTTACTCTCTAATTATAAGACTGGTTTCAACAAAGTAAAAACAGTAAAGATAAAAACCTGACAGTTTGTATGTGCGCCTGCAGTTTGGAATGAGAGGCAGTGGCAGGATGTGTGAACCCATCACCATACCAATGTGCCAGAGCCTGTCCTACAACCAGACCATCGTCCCAAATCTTCTGGGCCACACGAGTCAACGGGAGGCCGTCATGAAGATGTCGTTCTTCAGCTCAATTGTCCAGACGGTGTGCTCTGCAGACATCCAGCTGTTTCTGTGCAGGGTATACGCCCCGGAGTGTGTCGAGGGCCAGGTGCTGCGGCCCTGCAGGTCATTCTGCGAAAAAGCCAGAAGGAACTGTGAGGGTTTAATGAACAATTTCGGAGTCTCCTGGCCAAATGAGCTGAAGTGTCATGCATTCCCAGAAGAATCGTGTATATCTGTAAGAAATAAAAAATATACTATTAAAATAGTTCTTAAAAGGTGGTTGTTTATATTTTGCTTGTTTAAAGCTTTTCTTCTTCTCACCCCTAGGAAGAAAACAGGAAAGAGGTAAGATTGCCTCAACACTTTCTAAAAAATATATATTGTAAACTTTTTACAGATATTGTTATTTACAGATTTTTTTAATCTGTAAATAAAACCTTCTCTTCAATCAAACATATTTTGTAGGGCTTTGGAATGAAGAAAAATTAACAGTGAACTTTACATAAAGATCTACATTTTCTCTTGTAGGATTTTGGGAAAAAAATGTTAACAAGAATGTTTTACTGCTTAACTTTGAACTTTTGCTCAAAAAGATTCTAAATTTAGTTACCAATTTATTCATTGGGTTATATGTGAGAAGAACATGCTTTATACATAAATACCATTAATATTGCTCCAAATTTCTAATTATGAAGAAAAAACTTTTTTACTAAGGCAAAACATAAAAATGTGAACGTTTATGTGTTCATGACATTGTTCTCATTTTCATTTAGACGCTAAAAGCTGAAGACATTCTTGCTAAACTGAATGCTGGCGGCTATACTTTCCGTGGCAAATGTATGTTCACTGTCACAATTAAACCACATTACTGCACGAAACAATAGAAATCCTTTTACCAATCTGTGTCCCTACTGTTTAAACCCCAGCTCTTACTCTCAAGACTGCACACCTGCTGCTGGTACTGATGGATGTATCCTTTTCAGTTGAATATTTGGGGTCTTTGTTAGAAATGTGGTTTCTTCGTACGCCACACTGGTGGAAGATGAGTTGAAGGATTAAGACATAGTACATAGTTTAACATATCTATTTTCCAGCTATATAAGTGTTTTCAGATTTATCTTAGATAGGGTCATATCTTGTGTTCTTTAACTGGGAGTTTCAGGCAGATAAGACAGGAGATCTGGATGTGGTGGAGTTGTTCAAACTGGAGCACTATGTGGCTGTGATGAGGAGAGCGTACGTAGAAAAATACGAGAGCAGGACTCCACCAGCTGTCACACAGTCCCAAATGAAAAAGGCTATTGCGTCCCATGGTATGTTGTATGTTTATTAATAACATTTCTATTACTGATATCTGTGAAGCAAATATTTTAGGAATAAAAATATATATCTAACTGTGCTCAACTGGTTCAGACAAATAATTTTGCTGGTACCAATCTATGATTTTGCACCAAAACTACAATGTTTAAGGAAATTCCATATTTCTGGTACATTTTTAAAAGCTGGAGCAGTTAATGCAATGTAATTTCTGGGATTTGTCTTGCAGATTTCAAATTAGACGAGGAAACCTTCAGGGCACTCTGGTTTGAATACAGCTCCAACGGTGGAATTGACTACAACGGTTATGTTGCCGCCATGACAAAACTTCAAATCCTGAAAGGTACCTATTCCAAAAACTGACTGTTACACAACTAATGATTGTATATATATACGTTTTTTTTATTGTGCATGAAAATGGTTTTAGATTTTTTTATTGGATAATTTTCTGGTAAAATATGGTTCATCTGTTTACAGTAAAGATTTTGAGTGAATTTTCAGGATATGATTCTTGTCTCAGATCGCTTCCAGGCACATCTGCTCAATCTGTCTTGTGACTGCAGGGTTGCAGGTTTCTCATTCCAGCAGGTGAGAGGACCTTTATGTTGCCCACAAATGTTTACAATTTTACGAATTTTAAATGCAATGATAGAACAGAATTAGTGTTATACTGACCAATAACAATAATTATCAAGGAGGTAAAAAAAAAGACATGCAGTTGTGTTAAAGCTGTTAAACCTTACCAATAAATTGAAATTGTGACATCTGCTGCTCTTTCATAGGTATTGCATTAGAGTAAGTAATCTAAGAATAGTTTTTAGCTTAAAATTTTTATGTTTTTACAGAAGCTGTCCATGTTTTTAAAAATCACCTTTGAGATTGACGTTGCTTTTGTGTCCTTTCTCTTCCAGTTCATGAATACAGCCATAGTCTGAGGATCAAAACTACTCATCAAATGTCATAGTACCTCAGAACAATTCAAATAAACAATCACGAATATTGCACTGTTGTTCCTGAAGTGGTCAGAACTCACATGTTGAATCACGGTTTTGTTAACAAACATACCGTATCGCTTTAAACCTTATCCAATATTTTGTCATTAAAAAAACAACAGCATTGTATTGACTCGGGGTTGAAATGCTTGAGAAATTGAGGCTACTTTATCCGACTTTTAAAAGAAACATTGTAAATGTGCAAAGAACAGCCACCTGATTAATAAAGGGTGCCAGCAGAAATATTTCCACTTTGAGCTAACCTGTTGTTAAACAATATAATACAATGATGTATATCTCGCTGCAAAGGTTTAGGAGGAATGTTTCGATGAAAGCGAACACATTAGATGGATCTGTCAAAGTGTTTCTATTTTTATTAAAGAGTATTTTGATGACTTATACATTATGATCAATCAATTCATAGATATAAATCTCAAATACACATAGTAATTTAAAATTGTCATATTTAAGACAACAAATAATTCAATCTGTCCTGTATATGATCATTTTTTAATTCGGATCTTATTTTCTAACGAGCCACAAAGAGAACAGAATCCAAGACAAAAAAAAAAATCTATATTCACAATCTTGGTTAAAAGGAATTATCTCACTAGTTCTCTTATATCATACAAGTTTAGACAGTTATAAATATAATGACTAATAATTGTGACAGAAAAAATATCATTCCTCATTTAAAACAATATCCTTCAGCATAACTGAATCTTTGTAGACAAAGAAAAAAAAAATAGAATGTGGTGCTATATTATTTACGAAAGGTGGCTGAAAAACAAAGAGGAATCCAGTTGCTCATTGCTAAGTCTAAAAGCAGGATACACCGGCTCTGTGAACGTGGTGTGGAATGTCTGAAGGTGGGTCAGTCTGCCAGGCGACACTGCGTAGAAGGACAAATTACCGCCAGGCCAGTCCAGATAAACTCCTACTCTGTTTGACGGTGCTCCACGGATGGAAGTTATTGTGTTGTTGTGCAGGCCAGAGTGACCGTCCTCAGAACACAGCAAGCTCCAGGAATAATCATTCTTTCCGACGCTGCAGTCATCACTTTCTCCTTTCCTTTTGATTTTTTTGTAAGTTGCTGCGATGTGAACGCTTCCTCTCCACTCAACCTCCCAGTGACAGCGGCCATTAAGACCTTCTTCACACAGCAGCTGCTCCACAGCATCAAACCTTTCTGGATGATCAGGATATGGTTGCTTCTCTTCTCCTAATGTCACTTTCCTGTTTTCATCTGACATTATCAGGTTGTGATGAGCACTGTTGATGTCCAGCACGAGTTTACAGGCATCTAAGGGAAATAAATTGATCAGTTATCTCTGATGTTTTAACAATTTTATACATAGATCAGTCCTATGAATGGCAAAAGCTGTAAATATTGCGTATGGTAATTTTTTCAGTAAATTACAACATGCTTTCTATGAGGCTCGGTTGTCAGATCAGAAGTAGCTTTTTAAGATAACATAATGTAAGCAGGTATTAATGTTCTTTTTGTTCTGATGTAATATTTGAAAATGAAATGCTTTTAAGATGCCATCTTTTTATTTTACTAGAATTTAAAAATCACTATATTTTAACTGAAATAATGGCTTTAAAACAAAAATGTGTGTATTTAACTTTTGAAATCAATCCTGTTACCAGAATAAATGAACTTCTTAATAATACACTCATGTAATAAATATTTAACAGTTTTATATTGTATGGAGATTTGTGGAAACTAAAAGATTCTTAAAAATACAGATGTTTGTCTTTTGGTTAAAGGAACCACAATTAATATTAATATAAAACACTCATTTTGTGGTCTGATAAACATCTACTTATAGACTAATGCGTATTTCAAGCTGTAAGGATTAGGGAGATTTAGGAAGATGCTTAACCGTGTCAGTTCCTTTTAACATTAACTTGAATGTTTTGTGTGACTTTTTTAAAAAAAAATTTAATACTCACACTTCATTAATCCAGGTTTTAAGAACTGGGATCCACTCGGCTCAGTCCTGAGAAAAAGACAGCAGTAAAATGCAGAGCATTTTTAACAATAGTATAATAGTATGAATAGTGGTATGAATATATTGAACAATAAGTCATTTTTTTATATATTCATTTTAATGAATAAATCATTACTTGTAAATACCTAAGAGTCTGCAATGCCAACCCTGATTTTTCCAGTCCTTCAGAAAGATCCTTCACTCCAGATTCTTCTGGATGGTTGTAACTCAGATCCAACTCTTTTAAATGGCTGGGATTAGACCTCAGAGAGGAAACCAGCTCTGCACAGCCTTCCTTTGTGATTAGACAGCCAGACAGGCTTTTGAGACAAAAGAGGGATACATTAATTTTAAGTTGACTGATCTTGTTCCATTTAAAAGGTTTGTTAAAAACCCTAAAAACAAGACCATCTTTAGTAAAAAAATAAATAAATAAAAAAGTAACATTTTATTTATGCATCAAAAACAGTCAGTTTCTTCATGATCTCTCAAAAACAAATTGATACGATAAATGTCAGCAACAGGTAAACAAAATTATTTCCATTTGAAAGACAAGACAGACAAACTGACCTGAGAGTTTCAAGTGTGCAGTTCGTACTATGCAAGCCTTCACACAGCAGCTTCACTCCTGAATCTTTCAGGTCATTGTTACTGAGGTCCAGTTCCTTCATAATAAGGCATTTGGATTGAATGGCCAAAGCTAAACCAGTGCAGCTCCTCTCCGTCAGATTACAGCAACTCAGCCTAAAAGTACAATGTTTTTAAACATAGTTAATTTTAGTATTTGTGCATGCCTTTAGATAATCATGCTTATATTAAATGCGTTCCTGTAGATTTACTTACACAGCTTTAGTAGAGTTTATGACCACTGGTACCAGGCCCAATAGAGCATTGTCTGATTCAAAGTAGTTTTTTAGGTAAAACATATCTAGTTTGTCCTTTGAAGACAAAATAATGTTGACCAGAGCTGCCCACTGAGTGGCTGACAGTTTGTCCGCTGGCAGCCTCCCTGGTCTTAGAAGTGCTTGAATCTCTTCTGCTAGTGAACAGTCTTTGAGCTCACTCAGGCAGTGAAATAAGTTGTTGTTCTTCAAAATACAGATGTTCTCACCAATCTTCTTCTTGATGTACTGAACGGTACTCTGACTAGAGCTGCTTCCTGTTCCTTTTTCTCTAACAAGGTCGTGGAGGAAGGTTTGATTGGCTTTCAGTGAGAGACCTAGCAGGAAGCGAAGGAGCAGGTCGAGATGTCCATTTGGACTCTCTACAGCTTTGTCTATGGCACACCGATGGAAATCCTCAAAGGTGGTTGATACTGATTCTTCTGACAACAGATTGACCCCAGTGTTGGAGAAGGTCAGATGGACATGAAGAGCTGCCAGAAACTCTTGAATGCTCAGGTGGACAAAGCAGAATACGTTCTTATGGAACAGTCCTCTCTCCTCCTGAAAGATCTCTGTGAACACACCTGAATACACTGAGGCTGCTCTGACATCGATGCCACACTCTGTCAGGTCAGATTCATAGAAGAACAGGTTGCCTTTCATTAGTTGCTCAAAGGCCAGTTTCCCCAATGACTGAATCATGTCCTTAGTCTCTGGTGTCCAGAAGGAATCTTTGTTGGTTCGTCCATCATATTTAAGATTTTTTACTTTGGACAAAACCATCAGGAAGTAGGCATATGTTTCTGTGAGAGACTTGGGCAAGTCTCTTTTCTCCTTTGCTTTAAGGGCCTCTTCCAGAACAGTAGCAGTGATCCAGCAGAACACAGGGATGTGACACATTATGAAGATGCTTCTTGATGTGCTGATGTGAGAAATTATCCTTTGGCTTTCCTCTTGTTCTGTGAATCTTTTTCTAAAGTACTCTTCCTTCTGAGGGTCATTGAATCCTCTGACTTCTGTGGCCAGGTCAACAAACTCAAAAGGGATCTGATGAGCAGCTGCAGGCCGAGTTGTGATCCAGATGTGAGCTGAGGGAAGTAACCTCCCTTTAATAAGGTTTGTGAGTATTACATCTAAGGATGTAGGCTGTGTAATGTCAGTCAGGATCTCCTTGGTTTTCAAATTCAGGGGAAAACGACACTCGTCCAGACCATCAAAGATAAACAGAACTTTGAACTCTTCAAAGCTGCAGATCCCGGCTTCTTTAATTTCAGGAAAGAAGAGATGGATAATTTCAACCAAACTGAACGTTTTTCTCATCACCATATTTAGTTCTCTGAAGGATAATGGAAAAATGAACTGGATGTTCTGGTAAATGTTGCCTTCTGCCCAGTCAAGTGCAAACTTTTCTGTCAAGACTGTTTTTCCGATGCCAGCCACTCCCTGTGTCATTACTGTTCTAGTTGGTTTCTCTTTTTCTGTGGAGGGTTTAAAGATGTCCTCACGTCTAATTCTTATTTCTGGTTTAGTTGGTCTCAAGTGAGCTTTTTCAATCAGCTTCACTTCATGTTTACTGTTGACCTCTGCAGGAGCTCCCTCAGTTATATAAAGCTCAGTGTAGATCTGGTTGAGAAGTGTTGGGCCTTTCGACGTGTCTATTCCTTGAAATACATAAGCGAACCTGTTCTTCAGGTTAGACTTGAATAAACGCTGACGCATGGTTAAGACACTCTCTGAAAAACAAAACAAAAACAAATTTTGTACCATAGGAGGATCTAAATGTATCATACTTCAGTATAACAATAATATGCAAAAATGTATGTGACCTGCAGCATGTTCTTTCGCATAAATCACATGAATTCCCACATTTCTACCATTAATTTCGATGTATTTTATGGAGACCATAGACCAAAACACGTAATTGTGAAGTACAACATAAAAGTTTATTTCCAAAACTTTTCGCATCTTAAATCTGCCTGACTACTTATTTTGTGGAAAAACCAATTGCTGCAATTGTAGCTACCAACTCTGTACATCAGAGGACAGAATCTTCTGTTTGAAAGCATATTTGAACATTAGTGTTTAAGTCTTGTTACATATTAATAATTGAATTTAAGTGAGAACTTTGACTAAGCCTTTTAAACGTTCACAATATTTTGTCTAAATTATTCAATTATAGCAGAAATTGTGGAACCCTGAAACCCACTGAGTCTTTTAATGGGCATCTTAGTTGCATTTCAGATAAATGCCACTTGGAAATTGACTTTTGATTTCTTTGTAAGTTTGTACTTTAGCCACTGTCCAATAATAGAGAGAGCCCTGTATTAAACCTCACCACAATGCTAGTGCAGACATGTGTGATGGGTTTCCTTGTCCTCAAAATCAATTTTTTCCCCCCAAGTTTTCTCATAAACATATTTCTTAAACAATCATTTACAGTTATGTTTTGAAAGAGGACTACTTGAAAAGACAAACCACATAAGTCCATACTGTTACTTACTGTTCAGAAGAGCTTGCGCAAGCTCCTCTTGCTTCATGGCTCCCATAAATTCCAGGGTGATTTTTAAAAAAGACGTCTTGATGATTTTCTCTTCCCCCTCTTCTTCATAGGCAGCAACCGTTGCGTCTCGGCTTTCAATATATTCTATGTAATCTAATCCTAAGATTTTATGGAACGTCTTTAGCTCATTCTGGGCAAATGTCAGAATATCCTCTTCCAATGCCTGTATAATAAAATACACAGTTATATTACCTGGTTTTTATCCTATTGTCTTCTCTATAATACTATTTTAGGCTTCTTATCATGATAGTTTGAGACAGTAGCTTAAGCATTCAAAAATATAATCTATAAATATCACCCTATCCATATACAAGTTCAATTTATAGACCTACTAACCTTAAATGCTGAGCTGAGGTTTGTTTGATGAATGCTGAAGTCTTGTTTCTGATGACCTCTATGGAGAGATTCAATATTGGAGCCAGTCAAACAAAACAAAAAGCAATAGCAAAACCAACCTGTAATACTATTACTGTTTGAAAAAGTTGGGTAATCATTATATTTTTATGAAAAGGAAGCTTGGAAAAGGATAGTTAATGGTTCCCTGGTTCGGCCTAAAACAAATAGGTTATATAGAGAATTCAGATAAAGCAGTTCTGTTTAAAGTAGTTCCCTAAAGCTGCTTAGATTTAAACAGAATGATTAAAACATATTCTTCGTATGTTGTGGGAAATAAACACAACTATTTGCTTTAAAATGCCTTTAACCTGTTAGAGTATAATTCTGAAGCAGGTAATTGCAGTCGCATGTTATATACATGTCAGGAAATAATTAAAGTGTTATCCAAAATTGATCAGCCTGGTGGAGCAGCTGGTAGTTTTATTCTTTTTACACTAAATCTGTATGGTCTTCCCACACATGGATCGGTTTTCTTCTTCATTTGAATTTATACTGCCACAATTAATGTAGAATGCACAAATCTATTACTTTTGCTTTATTTAAAGCATGTATCTGCCTTGTAAAAGCACATGTATGGCACTATACATTTAGACCTCTCTTTGTCTAAAGCATCACATTTTCCAACGTAATGCTGACTGAGATCTTCACCCTTCAACACCCTGCAGGATCCTTGGACCCTTGGTGACCAGAAACCACCCAGCCAGTTGACCCAAACATCAGCTGCACTTCTCATTCCTTACCCTCTCTAGCTGAAGAAGAAAGATGAATACACAGGCTATAGCTAACACCTACTAGAGCCTACTGAAGATGGGATAAACCTTTATTTATCAGCTTTTAGACTTTATACATTATTTAAACACACAAGGCATAAATTAGGGAGACTTTATGCACATATTTAAACCTCACAGCAATGCCAACAGAGCTGGGCATGGTCTCCTTGTAATACTGCAGTTGACGCCCTTTTTTGTGCATACAAGTCCTGGATTTAATTTGGCACAAATATGTTATAAAATCTAATAGAAAGATAAAAAAACAAACATTTATGAACAGTTAATGTTTTCATCTTACCTCTCGGGTCTTGTCTGAATGTCATGATCAACAGAAAGCTCATCCTTTCTGGGTGGGTGGGCTTGTTCCTTCACTTCATAGTGACTCATGCTGACATCTAAAAAAACATTCAGCATACTACAGTATATGAACTGGTTTAAACCATTGTATAAAAACAAAACAAACACAAAAAGATGACAGGATTCTTATTAAATCCCTTATCTATCATTAACATCAGGATTCCTTTGACTTTTTTTAGAACTGACATTTCACTTTTAGTCCACTTTAGTTGCAGAAATACAGTTTCGCATTCTTGTTGACCCTCCAACAGCTAGTGGTTCCAGTAGATTTATTTAAAGCAATTGTTTGTTTAGAGAGATCATATTAATAATCATGATAAAATAAACAAACAGAAGTACATTTATAATGTGGTACCTTTGCACCTTGTCTGTTTAATTTAAGGCTACAACACACCCACATAGTTTCTTTAAAGCAATCTGGTTTGACATGTTTAGTCGTCTTAAGATAGGATTTCAGTTGAAGCAACAACAACAAGGCATGTATTGTTCCTAACAGTTTGACCTGCATCAGGGGATTCTTGTCCTTTTGCCATGTTTTAAGCTTCCCTCTGGGCAAACTGCAGGTTTTTCTAATGGATCTCTATAGGCGTCCTACAGCCTGAGGTTCCTGCGCCTGCCAGTGGTCCACACCCCTTGTCTTATGTTGCTCCCGAGTGTTGTGGGGATTTTAACCTTTCTGATAGTGAAACTATTAGGCACTTCCAAAGCCGTACACACTCACAGAAATAAGCACATGCAATCCAGGGTTCACACTGATGTATATTTTAGGGATGCAGTTTTAGCAACAATCTTTTTTTTCTCTCATAAAGTTCTTACAGTGACCGTCTGACTTTAGAAATGTGTTGTTCAGCAGAATTTGAGGTAGATAATATGATACTGAGGATGGTGCAGGAGATCATTGCATCTATTTAAATCTAATTTAGTAAAGGGAACTATTCTTTGGGATGGACAGGCTATTTGCAAAACGAGGGTGATGATTTTACGAGCACATTCTGGGTCTAACCTTTGTTTAGTAAAAATGGCATGATGGTTTAATGTGTATATTTTTAACAATTCAGAAGACACTGGAGATTAAAATTTACGTACTGTTTAGTAACGAGGAGACCAACTCCTCATGCTTCCTCCTCCTCAGAAACTGCTGAGTAACACTTAAGAAAGCATTTTGGCTGCTGCTCTTCATCTCCGCATCTTCCTCTGGTGTCCGGTTTTGACCCTGTTGCTTATAGAAGTTCTTCAGCTCATTCTTTATAAAAGCAAAAATGTTCTCCTCAAGAGTCTGTAACAAAATAATATGAAACCTTTAAACATTTGAAGCAAGTAAAAAAAACACTGTACTTTAGTTGCCTATTTGTCCACTTTAGAAGATAAATGGATAAAGTCTGAGGTGTGAGGCAGCCTTGGTGTTTCTATTAGGGGATGCTAGGTTAACCTTAGCTGAATCTAGGATTCATAGCTCTAAAAGAAAGCCCTTCACTGTTTTTGCTGCTCCAAAATATCAGAAACTCCATTACTTACTTAACTATGCCAAGGCTTTTTTAGTGTCCATACTACAAATGTACCGGATATTTGTTTCTAACAGTTTAGAACCTAATAACAAGTTCAAACCCAACGTTTTGCTTTGAATTTATTCTTTAAGATCTTTAATGTCTAAATTAAAGTTGGTGCAGAAATGATATGTTTAAATTTGGTCAAAAATACGCTTTCAATATCCATTAAGAGTTGATGTCTTCATATCAGAAGATACAATAATAGATTATAAAGTGCTCTATATTGCCAACTTTTTTCAATTGTATTAACAAGGGACAACCCATGAATAACTATTTTTATAAAACCAGATACATGTCAAAGATTTTTACAATATATGCTAGAAATCATTATGTAGTGTTAAACTACATCTGCATCTCAATGTTTTTTGCAAACCTTAAATATCGGATCCAGGTCTTTTTGAGTGACAGTGAAACAATCTGGTGAGTAATGGTAACTTCTGCAGAGAGGATAAAATGAAGGACTGAATTAATGAACCACTTAAACACTTAAAATGTACAAAGTATTTAAAAATATTTAAGAATTTGGCATGTTTTTTAGTCCTAAGGTATTTTATGTTGTTAGTTGGTGCATTGAAGATAAATGTGCTTAAGTTAAAACAACAAATTAGTCAAACTTACTCTTTAAACTCCGGAGGATAATCTCTAGATTTGTCACTTTGTATGGTTTCACAGCTAAGAGAGGGATATATTCTCTGGTCAGACCTGAGAAGGAATAGAGAAAAGACTAAATTCAAATGAAAAAATGCTTTTGAGGAAAAAAAGATTAAAACTAATTTCCCTACAGAAACTGAGGTAAAAAAACATTGGATCTTGAAACTAAAATAAGGGGATAAAAATAAATTGTTAAATTGAAAAATGTATATGAGATACATAGTTATGCAATGGATCAATTGAATGGATTCAATTGCATTGTTCAACTTGATTTACTTAAGGTATTTTCACACAGAACTAGACAGACAGACTGTCCGGCTGATTCCGCCTGGCAAGAACAAAACACAAAGAAACAAAAACATCGGACCTTGAAATTAGCGTGTAAAAATAAATGACCAAATTAGAGAATTTTGTACCAGTTCACAATAAGGCTTATAGATAGTTATTGATGTTAATAATTCTTCTGTAAACTCTTAAGTGTTTAGTATGCATTAATTAAGGACGAAGGAAAAACAAACTGACTTATTTCTTGCCAAATAGTGAGAATTTTTTTTTTACATGTCATCAAGATTTGTTATGCAAATAAAATGTATTGGATGACTTACAGAAACTTATAATTCAGTGATAAAGAAAAATATTGTATGATAAAAATGGTTTGCAAATAATCATTATGCAAACAAGGTCGTAACTCAGTCAGAAATGTTTAACATATTAACACATATGTAAAGGTGAGCAGACTTGAGTCATCATTTGATGAGAGACAGGTCAGGTTTCTCTCTTTCTTGCCTTTAATTAATGCATAATGAACACCTATTAATGATTTTCAGATGAATCGATAATATGTTATTAGCCATATCTAAGGGGAAGCCTCTTTTAAGGTGGTACCTAAAATTATAATTTATATAAATCATGATGAGTAAGTGCAGCTTATTGAACTTGGGTGCATAAAGATGATTTATGTTTGTTATGATCTTTAAATATTTGGGTTCTATTAAAGATGAGTTCATTATTTGTTATCTTGTTGTAACTGGTCATTCCTTTGCATTTCTTTTTTATCCTTTTTATTTTTATGTTCTTTAATTTTGATTAGTGATTTTGCTTCTCCCTGGATGTGTAGTTTCCTTGTGTCGCAGTTCGGCTTCAGAGTTCGTACCCACCTTCCCTGCCCGTGTGCTCCATTCCACAGCTGTTTTCATCATGGCTCAGCTGTTCCCTACAGTATTTGCCACGGTTTAGTTGCTCTTTGTGTTTTTTGTTTTTGTTTTTTCATTATTAAATATTTTTAAATGCACGTTTTGCTTTCGGTTCTCGTCTCAATTGTGGGTCTAACAAAACCAAAGACATGAAAATTGTCATTAAAAATTATTTAAATATTCATTAGGGATACTTACCGTATGAACTCAAGAGGATAATCCCTAGATTTGTCACTTTTTAGGGAAAAACCATTGGGGGAGTGACATCTTCCCTGGCCAGAGCTGGAACAAAATCATTTTCAAAAAACAACATTAATGTCTGCAAGAAAAACAAGAAAATTACCTTTTTCTACAGCTGATCAGTCAGTCAACATAAAACTATTTGTGTATATTTAAAATGATGGAGCTACACATTAACAAAAAGTATAGTCATAATATTATTTAAGGATTTAGAAATGAGTCAGATTGGTTTTGTGGAACTGGCTAAAAAAGCTAAATCGGAGAAAAGTGGATCTGAAGTCAACTCTTTGTTTTGCTGTGTAGCAATATTCAACACAAATAAGTCTAATCAGTTATTCTTTAATATGATCCAGGGCCAGGACAACATGATTAAATCCAGGCCAAAGTATACAAATTGAGGCATTAGTAAACATGAGCTGGGTCAAGAATCGGTAGAAGACAAAGTAGAAACAAGGCTGGTCCAAACTTTCTTTCCTGTACTTACCGTTTGAGCTCAAGGGGATAATCCCTAGATTTGTCACTTTTCGTGGACTCACAGCTTGGGGAGGGACATCTTCCCTGTTCAGATCTGGAGAAAAATCTAAAGAATTAATCCAGATAAAGATGGAGCTTGGTGCCTTTAAGAAAAAGATTTGCTTGAACAATTTTAATACAGTAACTGTAATCTGGCGAAAAACTATTTACGCTGAAACGATTTGGATATAATTTGGATATTTTAACTATTCAATTTAGACATGTTATAGACTATTTGCATTTATCATTACTTAAGTGCAATAAATATAATTTAGGTGTAGAATGATCAATGGCTTTGGATTTTATAGATATGTGTATATTGGTTATGTTTTTTTGTCTAAATCCCCTTAATTTGTAGATTGGTACTAAATCAATAATCTCAATAGGTCAAAATTCATGGATAAACTTACTGTTTAAACTCAAGAGGGTAATCCCTGGACTTGTCACTTGTCATGGACTCACAGCTTGGGGAGGGACATCTTCCCTTCTCCCACCTGGAGAAAAATCACAAGGCTAAATCCAGATGAAGGTGGAGCTTTGTGGCTTAAAGAAAAAGATTTGCTAAATATTTAAGTGTGGTAAAAAACATAAAGATTTTATATTATTTAAGTTCAACAAATATAATTTATATGTAGTATGTTTAATGACATTGGATTTTATAGGTTTATGTAAATTTGTTATGTTTATCTTTTAAGTTGAACTCTTGTTAGTTTGTATAGTAGCAACTTACACCGCACATCGTTGTGAGGCACTTTTACAAGGACCATCTTTTCATTCCTATCATACATTAGTCCCCCTAATTTCAACATTTGTTCTCATTAAATAAACTAAATAGGTCAAAATTTAATAAATATACTTACTGTTTGAATTCAAGGGGATAATCCCTAGATTTGTCGCTCTTCATGGACTCACAGCTTGGGGAGGGACATCTTCCCTGCTCAGATCTGTAAAAAAAAAGTCATAAGACTAAATCCAGATGAGTGGAGCTCAGTATCTACAGTATAAGTAAAATATTAGAACTAGCTCCTTTCCAATGACTCAGTATAGAGAAAAAAAGGTTGAGTGTGAAATTATTTTAAAAAATGGATTTAGACCGTTTTGTTTAGATATATTTATGCTATGGGCTAATATAATAAAATAGAAGTCTATTGGATAAAACTTTAACAGCAGCAAAGACAATTAATGTGTAGAACTGGAGATGGAACATTAATAAAAAGATTTATGAAAATGTGTCTTGTTTTCCTTGTATGTTCTTCAAAAATGTATTTTTGTATAGATTAGTGCTTTTTAAAATGTACCTTTTGAACTCAAGAGGATAATCCCTGGATTTGTCACTTTTTATCGACTCACAGCTTGGAGAGGGACATCCTCTTTGATCAGACCTGGAATTAAAAATAAGCAAAAGAGTATGTTTTAGGTACATATAATGTTCCGGCAAACAAAAACAAAAGACTGCTGTAAGCTGAGTTTGAACTCAGTTTACTGAACAGAAACATTTGAATGTTGGCTTAAAGTTTTGTTTCAGTTAACATTTATTTCTCCACTGTAGCTGGATGGGAAACCTTTATGTTCTTACATAGCAGACTTCAGTAAAAGTTAAGCATGGGATTCCTTTCTGTTTTGATTTAGTTCCCCTTTTTTTAAAAGTTGTGCGACAGAGTTATATATTGCAGACTTTGTTTTCGATTCTGTATAAGTATAAAGCAAGGCTGTACTTGTTTGCGATATGTACACATTGTACTGATAGAGCTGTACCATTGTACCCTTACTTGAACTCATTAGGGTATTTTAAAGATTTGCAACCTTTTATGAAAACACAGCTTAAAGAGGAATAGATCCAACAAAATAGGATAGAACTAGAGAGTAAATCCTTAATTTTATGCACACGTAAATGAAGGATCCTTGATATTTAGCTTGACAGTAGGCTACAAAGTAGTAACACATAAAATCCTTAGTAGTTGTGAGTCTTGCTTTTGTTGTTGTTGTTTTTTTAACTAATTTTAGCTCTCAGACCTTTTCTTCTTGTTAATATCCTCAGCCAAGCCATGGTTGTAGGATAACCATACTCCCCCTTTTTCCGTAGACAAACTCATGGTGGGATTTTCTTTGTTAACATTCCTTGTAAAAGTAAAATCACATAGATTATTACAGTAAAAAAACAACAACTATTTTCTAATTTACTTTATTACATACAGTGTACCTTGTCTACCTTATATAGCACTGAGAAGTTTTCACCTTGATACAAAGGTTATTTCTGCTGCTATTTTTACAGATGTTTCACATTCAGAAGATCAATAACAGTGCAATCTATTATTGCAGCAAAAAATGCAGAATTGCTATTAAACCTCCTGGCTGATTAGGTTTTACTCAGAGTTTGTCAGATTAGGTTCAGACGAAGTAAAGAACTGCTATGGAGGATGAGCTTAAAAAAAAAAGTTTGTTCTGCTGCGACATACTGAGATGATTATCAGTCACACGTCCACTAAATAATTAACCAAAAGTTAATAAAAAATGTACTCACTTATTTAACAATGTTGTGATTTTGTATTAATTATTTGGAAGCAATATTATGCCATAAAGATATTTAGCTATTTTCTATTTTTTCTAAGCTATATGGTAGGATTGCCTGGTATAGCTTTTTTGTCATACTTTAAATTAGTATATTTGACAGTAAAGCAGGCTTAGGAAACCAGTCACAACCGGCCAACACAACCACTTTTAATTTTGTGTTTTGTTTTTTAATTGGTTGGGGGTTCGAAACCCTTCATTTGATTTAGTAGACTTTAGGACATAAAACAAGATGATAAAATAAGCAAATTTTGTACTTACTTTTTCTGTTTCCATGAAAATCACTTGACAGCAAACAAAAGTGTAAGAAATAGTCCGTAGCAAGGAGCACCTTGTTTGTTGTAACTAGGTTGAAACAGGTTCCTTTAAAGCAGTAGAGCGGCTTTGTGTGACGTGTTCAGAGCTTGTTATTTTTTGCGAGGATTGCAGAACTTGAATCAAGCACCTTCCTAATTTTTCAAAACATAGAAAGCCTTTGTCTTATCCATCAAAAGGGATAGGCTTACAAAGTTTTCTAGGTAAAATATAGAACTTACTGACCAACAAGACACTAAAAAAAAAGACCAAACAATGGTGTCTTTCTTTGTTTTTTATAAAAACATTTCCTCAATCTTCTGGAGCATTTCTTAACGTTTCAACAGCAACCTTACCAAACCAGTCTAACATCTTGACGTCATACATTCCCATAATCTCTTTTATTTTTAGAAGTATGGCCCTGACAGAACTCTGTACTTTAATATTTTGTACAGTTTTAAACAGAATGATTCTAAAATGTATATGAAATATTAAATGAAGGCTCTCTGTTTTAATGTATATTTCTCTGCATTTGGATCTGCACTAACTGTGGTTTGCAAACTATTTAGCAAACCACAGTTATACCTCTTTGCCTGTAACTTTCTGGTAAAGAGGTCACTTCAGTCACTATACTGTGCATTGTGTGGTTTGAGAGGGACTGTGATCTTAAAGCAGCACCAAGTAACTTTTCAACCTTCACAAAATATTTTCCTAACTTTTGTGAAGCAATTGTAGCAATTGTAAGTTTCATCTTTATTCAACTTCATTCAAGGTTATTTTGGCTAACACCACATAAACCACTGTTTAAGGTTCTCATTTACTTCCTTTAGTATTTACTTTAATGCAAGTATGTAGTATATGGTAGTAAAAAATCAAGAGAGTTTTATACTGCATTTATTAAAAGTTGTAAAGACATACACGATAAAATTATGACATTTAGTTACATTAAGAAAAAATACTTCCAGACTGTTTGTCCAGCCGGTCGATGGTGGAGTTACTATCAAAATTTACTGGTTGTTAAAGTGTGTAAAAACAAAAAAAAACAAAAAAAAACACAAGTTTTGCTCATTGCTGTTTGATTTACCTTTGTTTTGATCAAATGCAATGGTAATTGTTGCAAACAATATAAGCATGCTAGAATTTTTCTAGATATTTTTATGCTTCGACTAAGACTCAGCGTCATGGCTTCTTTAAAAAAGAAAATCTAAGTCTTCACACAACATTAGAAACAAATTAACGGGTTCAGGTCCTATTCTGAAAGTAGGATACACTGATTCAGCAAATGTTGTGTTCTAGCTGTGAAAGAAGGTCACTTTGTCAAAGGAGACCCCAAAGAAGGATACAATGACACCAGGCCAGTCCAGATACACTCCTACTTTGTTTAAATATTTTTCATAGATTTTAGTTATTTTGTTGTTGTGCAGTACAGATAAACCGTCCTTAGAACACAACAAAGTTCAAAAGTGATTGTTCATTCCAAGACTGCAGTCATTACTTTGTCCTGTTCTTGGGATTCCTTTGTATGTCACTCCAATAAAAACGCTTCCTCTCCACTCAACTTCCCAGTAACTGCGACCAGAGAGACCATCTTTGCACAGAAGTTACTCTACAGCATCAAACTCCTCTGGATGATCAAAGCATTGCAGCTTCACTCCTTGTTCCACTGTCACTTTTCTGTTACAGTCAGATATTGCGAGGTTTCTGTGTGCAGTGATGGGGTCCAGGACGAGTTTAACAGCATCTGATGGGGAAATAGCAGCAATTTATTATGTAGACAAATATTCAACAACCTGGATCTCTAATTGTCAGGTTAACAGTTGCTCCAATGCTGATTTAATAATGGATTTTTATAAACACAAAATGTATTAAAAACATCACTTCATCATGTGCAATGTTGAATGTTGGATATAGAACCATATAGAACCATCAAAATTACAATTTATCTATACATTGAGTAACTCGTAAGATCATTAGGCTCCAGTAACTATTATGAATGTGTGTTTTTTCCGTAATTGTCTAGTCGATTTCTACTACATTATCTTGTATCTTTCTTTTGTTATATCCATTTTGTGAGGCTTGAAAGCAGGGGGCCGGCAGCAGCAGAACAGAGGCTTGAAGGCAGGTGGTGTGAAACCCTCTCTTATGAGTGGTGGCGATATTAGACCTTCTCTGGAAGCCCGCGGTGGCATGAGACCCTCTCTGGAGGCAAGCGGCAATGTGAGCCATTTCCTTATCCTCTAATCCATACATTTTAATCAATTTGCTTATAATCCATCCAAATCCATTACTCTGAAACTTTGCATGTTCCCAGCAGTTCTGTAAAATTGTTGAATTTACATTTTCTTCCTTACTACTTTTAATTTTCATCCAATATGCTAGAGCTAATTTTACTCTTCTCATTTCTAAGAGAGTCTTTCCAGTCTCTCTTAAAAGAGCATTAATAGTTGTCGTTTTCACTGCGCCTGTACATATAAGTAAAGCCCTACTCTGTAAAGTATCTATCTTTTGTAGTGTTGTTTTAGCTGCTGCTCCATATATAAAACTGCCATAATCTATTATTGATCTCATGAGAGCCCTATATATCTTTAATAATGACTGCCTTTCTCCACCCCAGTATTTCCAGCCGCAGCCTTAAGTAGATTTAAGGCTGTGGCACCACAGACATTTACACCTCCAGATACAGGAAAAGGGCCACCTGCATCATGAAGGATCCCACCCACCCAGCACACTCACTTTTTGTCCCGCTCCCCTCAGGCAGGAGGCTGTGGAGCATCAAGTGCAAAACCACAAGACTGAGAAACAGCCTAATTCCTGAAGCTGTGAGACTCTCGAACTCCACTTGAACAACCACTGCACTGACACTTTACATGGACAAATACATTCTGATCACCTTCACATACCCTTACTGAGACACTTTAAACGGACTGAGACACTTAAAGGCAATAGTAACTTGCACTACGAATTCATTCATTCATTCATTCATTCATCCATTTTTGCTGCTGCTACTCCAAACCCCCCTACTCCCTTATATTCTGTATATTTTCTGTATATTTTGTGTTTATTACATTCTAGTTTATTTAACTTTTTTTTTTAACTTAATTTTATCTATTTTAACATAAGGTCTTAGGTGGAACTGGACTGTGAGAATACAATTTCGTTCAACCTCATGTACCACATGTGTTGTGAATGACAATAAAGTCTCCTTGAATCCTTGAATTTATAACTTTTTTACTTTTAGTTTCCAAGTTATCCTTATGCGTTTTCCATGTATAAGAACTATCCAACCATAATCCTAGATATTGAAATTATCCTACACTTTCCAACGGCTGTCCATATGTCAAATGTTATTGTTCCTATATCAATATTTCTCTTATTTGCAAAAAGCATAAAACAAGACTTGCTTGCTGATAATTTAAAACTCCATTCGTACGACCATTTTTCTAGATTAGTATTTTCACAATTCCTCCTCTCACCTTTCCAGCAACTTGAGAAAAATATCCATACACAGGATCTTGATTCAGAGGAGGCTAAAAATATGAACATAAGGCTTAAGACTGGCTGCACAGTGGGTAGCACTGTTGCAGCAACATTTGTGGGTTTTCTCCAGTGAGCTGTTTCCCTCCGATGGACTGGCGACCTGTCCAGGGGGTACCCCTCCCTCTCGCCCATTGTTTACTGGAGATGGGCGCCAGCAGACCCCCAAGATCCCACAAGGATAAGCGGGTAGGATAATAGATGGATGGAGGCTCAAGACTGAAGTGTTATAAAAATGCTTGCAAAATAGTTACATTTTTAAACTGCTGGTAGCTGCAGCCAATAAAGTAGACCAGAGGAAGTTAAGGCACTTTAAAATGTTGAGCAGCATGTTACGTTTTTTTTTAATATTACAGTAATCTTAATTTTAAAATATTTGTTAACGATTGTGAAATCTTCTTATAATCTCATTATAAACTTGCTGTTGTGTATTAAATCAGAAATTTGTATAATTCAAAATACATTTAAAAAGTGCACGACCATTCAGAGGGCCAGAAATATATATTTTCTTTTTTTGTTGTGGAATAAAAATCTATGCTTAGACCGTTTGCTTCAATTCTTTCAATAATTAAAAAAAATACTTCCACTGGGAAAACAATGTTTCTTACAGTTATTTGTTTAGTTAAAGCATCTATTACTACATGTAATTGTTGTTTAGCTGACAAAAGAAACCTAATCACTGCATCTCTTGTTAGAAACTTCCAGCAGATGTAGACCTTACTTTCTCCCCTCCATCCCCCTCCTTCCTTTTTACTACATATGATGTTAGCACCTGTTGACATTTAGATTTTGTTTTTGTTTTATTGTTGCTATTACATGTTTAAAACGAATAAAATTATTTGAATAATAATAACATGACAGCCTATTTATATTGTCCATTCACCAACAGACTAATTTGTCAACAAAATAGTACATTGCAAAGCTCACGATGTGAAAGAAACAACAAGTTAGAGACAAATTATCTTGCCTTTTCATGCCATTCACAATTATGACCATTTATTTCACACAACGTAAAGCACTACATATGAAGGCCCAAACACGTCACATAATATACATGTTTTGTATACATTATGTGCTATGTGCTGATACAAGTTTAGGCTATCGTATGTACAGCATACTATGTTAGCTGCATGGGGACTTTCCCCAATCTCCATTTTTTGACGCCTGGTGCTCAGCAGACAAACAGATTTCATCTTTGTTGTTCCATACACTGTCAGCAAAGCACTTTCAGATGTAAACAACTGTGTAGAGTACAGCTGGCATCCTGAAGTTTTTTATGCATTTGCCGGTAACTCCAGACAAACTTTGCTTAAGGTGCCAAGCAGAGTTGTATTCCGTTGAAGAAGTCTATTGGCCAGAATCCCAGACGTGAAGAAATTGTCCATAGTTACAGTCCTGCCCTGGTCCATAAATGGCTCCATCAATTTCACAACAATGTACTCAGACAGCCTTTCTCCTGTGGGGCGGGAAGGATCCTTTCCCAAATAGGGGATAGCATTGCATATGTATTTTGTGTCCAGATTTGCTGCTTAAACTTAAGCTTAAACTTAATTCTAAATATATCAGGCTTGGATGCAATGTATTGGAAAAAGAGACCAAAAACGTTTGTTGGAAATAACTGCTCAGCAACAGTATTATGTTGCCCTGGACCGTAGGAAAACACACAGTTGTGTACAAACTATTGCCAGATGTTAGAAATTGCAGCAAATGTATCCATTTTCACAGTTTCCACACAAGTGTCTTTGTTGTCGCTGTACAGATATTTCATTATGTCTAGAAACTGGTTTTGGGACATTGTGGATTTAATGTGTGACAAGTCTTTGGAACACAAATAACGCATGTCACCAACACTCCTCTGTGCTGCCTTTATAAATAGAACTGCAATGAAAGCCATCAGTTTATACACACTAATTCTCTAGCCGTGTTCTGTTCTGTGGCCCTGCTGGACTGTACCATCTCTGATGGTCATCGGCATACCAATTTCCACCAAACAGAGGAAGCTTTGAAGGCGATCTGCATTTTTTCCATCTTTCAAACTCAGTGGGCCCTCCGGTCCCATTGAATTTCCTCTGTGAGGTTTGATGACAGGTGAAGTCCTCAACTTTTCGCTGGACCAACACACTGCCATCTTTTGCTGTCTCTATGTGTTTTGGTGTTGTGTCAATATCAGAAGACTTGTGTTTCTTGTTACAAGCAGAGTTGTCATCCTTATCTGATATAGCCTTATCGTCTGTTCGTCTTCCTCAACAGCAACACTAACTCTCCTACTTTATCTTTGAAAAGGAGGGTTATCTGTTGCGGTAGAGGTCACATCCTTATCAGGTAAAGATTCAACATCTGTGGAGTCCTTTTCCTTTTCAAATGTGGAGTCTACACTTTTGTCATCGGAGTCACAGTCTTGAATGTCTTGTAACATAGCCAAAGCATTAATTTTCCTTTTAGATTGCATTGTACTTCAAGCCATGTTGATATCGAGCTTGAAATCTATATAAGTCTAAGTCTGTCTATTGGGCGTATTTATTCTGGGAGCTAGAGAACATTCGGCACTACATTTATAGATACAACCTGTTTTATTCAGCAATGTCGCTTTTGCGACTTTGGCGCATAAAGGCTTAATTATGCATGTATTTTTTTATTTTTTTCCCTTGGCTGTCAGGTGAAACACTCGTCAACAAAGAGGCTTGAGCTAAAAATAGAACTGAAGGTGGTGGAATGCTTCTCCAAGGAAAGCGCTAATGGGGCAATTACATGAGAAAAGGGGATTAGTGAGTTTGTTTCCCATTTTAATCTCTGGGCTTCCAGTCCATATTTTGCACTGATATTTCTGAACAATATTGCCCGCCACTTGTTTATGCCGTTCCATATTTTCTTTCCCTGTCAGCATCTTGCACCTGCTGTTATGTACTGGACAGGCTTCCTTGCACAGCCTACACCTTGGGTCTTTTCTGGTGTGGTAGATCTGAGCCTCTATTGCTCGGTTGTTAAGGACCTATTCCTGAGCGGCCAGGATGAGTGCCTCTGTGCTGTCCTTGAGTCCAGCTCTTTCAACCCATTGGAAGAATTTCCTGATGTCAGCCACTTCAACAACCTCTCTCCCTCTGAGTCATGTGGAAAACTGCTGGTCTCTCTCCTCCCATTTCTGTCTAAGACCATTGAAAGATCTATAAACAGATCACAGAATACCTTTCACAAAACAATAGAATAGAATAGAATAGAATGCCTTAATTGTCATTATACACATTGTACAATGAGATCGCAGGGTGAGACCCCTAAGCCATCGTGTCTGACATGAGGAGAAAAAATGCCACATTAGGGAGAGTTGAGGGGAAATTTTGTTAATGAGACTGTTATTGGAAAACAGGGTCCCATAAGTCAAAGGCTTCATCAGCTTAGTTGTAAAACAAACCACTGCAGAAGATCTTTCCTTCCCACAGCCATAAACATCTATAACAACGCCTTAGTTAAATGAGTTAATCCAACAACATTTACTTTCCTTTTGGGATAAATAAATTATTTTTGATTGATTGATTGATTGATTGACTGACTGACTGACTGACTGACTGACTGACTGACTGACTGACTGACTGACTGGTCCTTTTAGGATTCCTTTTGCTGTGAAAGAGCATGATAATTTGAGAGTGTATGGTTTCCCTTGATTCTTTAAATTAATGTTCAGAGATTAGGAGAATTCCCTGACTTCACTTCAGTTTTTAGAAAATGTAACAAAATCAAACCAAATTTTTGATATGTATGGCAACTTTATTGATGCCTTATTGTTCATTTTACCGCCCATTTACCTAATACAATTCATAGCACAAATACAATAATCACTACAGGCTGGGTTTGAACTCAGGACCCAAGTGCAAAAGTCAACAGATTTCCAATTGAGCTTTTCAGCCACATACTACAGTAATAGTTGTTACTTTATCAACAGTTTAAATGTTCAAAAATGAAAGCACTATTCAATTACATAATGAAATTCACTCATATTGAATGATAAAAAAATATTTGAATTACCTCCATACCATGTCATAGGGTTAACAAACCACTAATTAAAATCTCAAAATTGATCTTAAAATCGGTAATCAATGTAAAGAAGCTAACATCGGGGTGATGTGATCTAAGTTCTTTGTACCCATTAAAAACCATACCACTGCATTTTAAACAAGTCCAAAATTGTTATCCGGTCAAGCAATCAATTGTGGCATTGCTCTAAAATGTATAGGTTGCTTATGTTATGTAGAAAAGGAAATGATTTTGCCCTACTTAATTGTAACTTTTGTAAACAAAATAATTATGATTTAAAGACTTTGCATATATTGCATGGTTTAAATTACATCATTTATATTTTTATGTATTAACTGGAGGAATCTGAAGCAGCCTCTGATTAAAGGTACCATACATATTTACCCAGGATCCAATTGGTTGGTCCTAATATTAAAACTAAATATTAACACAAAGTAAGGGATGAATTAACGGGGTCAGGTCCTACTCTGAAGGCAGGATACACTGGTTCACTGAATTTGGTGTTGAAGCTGTGAAGGTAGGTCACTTTGTCAGAAGAGACCCTAAAGAAGGATATGGTGCCACCAGGCCAGTCCAGATACACTCCTACTTTGTTCGAAGGATCTTCATAGATTTTAGTTGTTTTGTTGTTGTGCAGTACAGAGAAACTGTCCTCAGAGCACAACAAAGTCCAAGACTGATTGTTCGTTCCAAGACTGCAGTCATTACTTTCTCCTGTCCTTGGGATTCCTTTGTACGTTGCTCCAATAGAAACGCATCCTCTCCACTCAACCTCCCAGTAACGGCGACTAGTGAGACTATCTTTGCACAGAAGCTGCTCCACAGCATCAAACCTCTCTGAATGATCAGAGCAAAGCAGCTTCTCTGCTTGTCCCACTGTCACCTTTCTGTTACATTCAGATATCTTCAGGCCTCTGTGTGCAGTGATAGGGTCCAGGACGAGTTTAACAGCATCTGATGGAGAGATAGGGGCAGTTTATTTTGTGAAAGGTTATGAGGGTTATTTGATTTTAGGATACCTTGTGTTTAGTACTTATTATATAAAACATGCTTAATTGTTGTTCTTTCTAAAAAATGTATTTTAAAAAGAATTTAGTTCATCAATGCCCTTTGCGTAATATTGTATGTTGCATATACAGCCAACCTGAGCTATACAACTGCTGGCCCCATGTAGAAGGATTTAAGGATTTTGTTCCCTATGACTTGGTTTAACTGTGTCTTCGAGGATGGTATGCACTAGAATGTTATAAATTATGGGAATATTAAGTGATATTTGACAATAATACCAGGAAACAGGAAAAAGTTTCTTTTGTTAAGAGCATGCGATAATCTAGGCTATCATTCTAAATATTATTCAAATCATATTAATATGAAATGTTGAAGTTATTTTTCAGAGATTCACCTCTTATTTAAAAAGAATCATACTTACACTTGCTAAAACCCGGTTTTAAAAACTGCAATCCACTTGGCTCCACCCTACAACAGCAGCATAGAACAGCAAATGTTTTTATTTTAGCATAGAGGAAGTTGGGAACTTATTCTGCTAAGTATTCTGTTATTTTATTGTTTTATTTAATTTTTTCAAGCAGACCACTTTGCCTAATCCATATTCTTGTCAGTTCATACCTAAGAGTTTCTAATGCCCACTTTGGATCCTCCAGTAAAACAGAGAGTAGCTCCTCTCCTTCTTCTGGATGATTGTAACTCAGATCCAGCTCTTTGAGGTAAGAGGGGTTGGATTTTAGAGCAGAAGCCAGAAGTGCACAACCTTCCCTGGTGATCAAGCAGCCTGACAACCTTTACGTACACAAATACAAGCTATTCATTAGTTTTAATTCCTTTTTTCATATTTGCATTTTGTGGTTTACTCATCACAGCATTCCATATTCTTTGTTCAATTTCTTATAGCTGATATGCATCTGAATGAAAACATGGATGTCATTTCGCTTCGAATTAGGAATAAAAAATAAAAAAGGTAAATAAAAAGGTAATGTTTCAAAACAATGTGTGTACAGCACAGTCTGATCCTCAAAAGATTGTAGGTTCCCTTTCTTCTAATACAAAGTCCTTGGCAAAGAAACTGAATTTAAAGTTGTCTGTGATAGACCTCATTCTTGTATGAATGGGAGAGCATTGAGCTCATGCAGAACTTTGGGAGTTCTGTATAAGTCTATCAAAACAATATATAAGTACAAATATTTTGCAGTTACAAGATCACTCAAGAGATTTAAAGCCTTGATTCTTCTGGTGATGCACTAAACCAGTCACTTGTGTTAGTAGTTTTCAATCGGATAGTGCCACAGGTAAAGATATTTACCAAATCTACTAACATAGATTATTTCCGGTGAGAATCTTTTCCTGTTTCTTTTTGGCTCCCCTTTAAGATTTGGTCAAAGTTTCTTTCAACCAAAATCAAACACCAAACCTACTACAGTAATTAAGTTGTGGCATAACAGAGGATAGATGACTGCTCCTTCTTGTGTTAAAAAAAACTAAACGTTGTCCAATCGACAAATCATAGTTCGTATAAAAGGAACTGTTCCAAGTAACAATACATTTACCTCTTATTTTTTGTAGCATACATTAAATTACAAAAATTAATAATTTAAAATTTAAAAAATGGCCGCACAGTTGGTAGCACTGTTGCCTTGCAACAAGAAGGCTCTAGGGCCAATTCCACCTTGGGTCTTCCTGCATGTTTAATGTTCTCCCTTTGACATGCCTCAGGACATTCTAAATTGTCCTTAGGTGTGAGTGTGCATGAGCGGTTGTTTGTCCTGTATGTCTCTGTGTTGCCCTGTGATGGAATGGCAACCTGTTCAGGGTGTACCCTATATATATATATATATATATATATATATATATATATATATATAGTTTTGACTGTAATCACCACAATGAAATTTGGTTTCTTACATAACCTGATGTGCACTGCAGATTATTAAATGAACCATAGGACAAAGCTAAGGATAATTATTTCTTTCAGTTGATCTTCTTCTACATTTTAAACAAAAAAAGTATGTATGCTGTTTTCAGATCAAATAGGAAAAAAATTACCTGAGTATTTCCAGTAGACTGTCTGAAAGTCCTTCACACAGCAGCTTCAGTCCTGACTCTTGTATGTCATTGTTACTCAGGTCCAAATCTCTCACCACGCTGCACTCATGACTAACAAATTTTTTTAGAGTAGTGTAGCTCATCTCAGTCAGGAAACAACCGCTTAGCCTAAGAAAAACAAGAGGTTACAAAACAAATAAATAAATATTCATCAAAAATATTTCACCATAAATTAAGTGTGGTTTTGACTTACACAATAGATGAGGTAAGAATGACCGGGATAAAACGCTCCTGAGTTTTCTCTAAAACAAAATACTTTCTGAGGTCAAAGCTTTCTTGATAATCCTCTAAAGACAGCAGACTGTTGAACAGAGCATCCCACTGAGCATCTGACAAGTGTTCTGTTTCCAATTTTCCGGATTTCAAGGTTTCTTCAATCTCTTTCATTAAAGAGTTGTCCTTCAGCTCATTTAGACAATGAAATAAATTTGTTTTATCAAGGGGACATATAATCTCTTCAATATTCTTCTTGATGTACTGAGTCACATTTTCAATAAAACTCCTTGGGGTTTCTATAACTGTCACAAAGCCTTGGAGTACCCTTTGATTAGTTTCTAGAGAAAGACCTAGAAGAAACCTTAGAAAGAGATCCAGTTTGCCATTTTGAGTCTTTACAGCTTTGTCCACAGCATTCTGATAAAAGTGTTCAAAATGTTCTTTGGAGATCGTTGACGTACATGTATCTGATGTCTTTTCTGCCAGCAAATTGACCCCAGTGTTGATGAAGGTCAGATGGACATGAAGAGCAGCCAAAAACTCCTGGATGCTCAGATGGACAAAACAGAATATATTCTGTTGGCAAAATCCTCTCTCTTCTTTAAAGATCTTTGTCAACACGCCTGAATACACTGAGGCTGCTCTGACATCAATGCCACTCTCTGTCAGGTCGGATTCATAGAAGAACAGGTTACCTTTCATCAGCTGCTCAAAGGCCAGTTTTCCCAATGACTGGATCATTTTTCTGGTCTCTGCACTTTGGAAAGGATCATTATAACTTGATTTGTCATATTTGACATTCCTAACCTTAGACAGAACCAACAGGAAGAGAATGTACATCTCTGTAAGGGAGTTGGGTAGGTCTGTTTCTTCTCTGGTTTTGATGGCATCCTCTAGAACAGTAGCAATGATCCAGCAAAAGACAGGGATGTGACACATTATGAAGAGACTTCTTGATGTTTTGATGTGAGAAATGATTAGTTTGCTCTCCTCTTCCGATTTGAATTGTTTTCTAAAGTACTCCTCCTTCTGGGGATTATTAAATCCTCTCACTTCTGTCACTAAGTCAACAAACTCAGGAGGAATCTGATCAGCAGCTGCAGGTCGAGTTGTGATCCAGATTTGAGCTGAGGGAAGTAACTTCCCCTTGATAAGGTTTCCCAGCAGCACCTCTAATGATGTTGGTTGTGTATCATTAGTCATAACTTCTTTGGTTTTCATGTTCAAAGGAAACCGACACTCATCCAGACCATCAAAGATGAACAAAACTCTGAACTGTTCAAAGCTGCAGATTTCTGCTTCTTTGATTTCAGGAAAGAAGAGATGGATAAGTTCTACCAAGCTCAACTGTTTCTCCTTCACCAGGTTCAATCCTCTAAAGGAAAATGAGAATACAAACTGGATGTGTTGGTAAATTTTGCCTTGTGCCCAGTCAAGTGCAACCTTCTGTGTTAAGACTGTTTTCCCTATGCCAGCAACTCCTTCTGTCATTACTGTTCTGACAGGTTTATCACTTTCAGTGATGGATTTAAAAATATCTTCACATTTGATGGATCTCAGTGATCTAGCAGGTTTTCTGACTGCTTTTTCAATACGTTTCATCTCATGGTGAGTGTTGACCGATGAGGGCGGCCCTTCAGTTATATAAAGTTCAGTATAGATCTCATCAAGAAGGGTAAGATGACCTTCTTGAGCAATTCCTTTAAAGACATATGCCAGCCTTGTCTTTAGGTTAGATTTGAGTTTACACTGGCATTTGGTCACAACAAGCTCTGAAGAAGAACAAAATGAGAAAATAAAGTTACACTACATGGGAATTTACATTTCACCATATTTATATGACAACAGAAGGTTTTACATTCTCACTTATGGAGACACAATTCCTACGTGCCTTTGAAAAATTCTACAGACTTATGAAATTTTTTTAATTAAACATTAACTGCTCTCACTGCCTATAAAGAACCAAATAAGGCATCTCAAATATAGACAATAATATATTAAAATTAATTAATAAACATGAAGACCTCAAATGATAACAAAAAATCTATGTTTACTTTAGAAAAAACATTGGAGGGATGGTATTATTTCTGAATGCTGTCTCTAAAGTTTCAGACAAAGAAACTAATCTAAAATATCAAGTTTTAAAAAAAGGACATAAAAAACTGTTGTTCTATGTTATAATCTTTATGTCTATAGTTATTCTTCCTTACTGTTACATAGGGCAAAGGCCAACTCTTCATGCTTCATTCTTCTTAAAAACTCCAAGATCATCCTCATAAAAGCTTCTTTGGTAATATTCTTCTGCTCTTCCTCCTCCCAGGTTCCCACCACTTCATCCACGGCTTGGGGATTAAAATGTTCTGGGCTTAAGAGCTTTTGGAAATGCTTCAGCTCGTTCTCCACAAAGGTGACAATATTCTCCTCTAGATTCTGTAATAAAATATGTTTGTGATTTAAGTATGTTAAGTGACAAAAAGAAAAAGTGATTTTAGTCTTGAAAAATTTAGAAATTTTACATATTCTGAACAAATACATTTCTTGATAAAGCTCAACTAGCTCTATTTATTATTAAATTAACGACTCATGCTATCTGTATTTTTATGTCACTAAACAGCAAAAAAAAACAGTGCAGGGCAAAGGATTTCACATTTGTGCATTTTGTTCCATCTTTTTCAAATGTAAACATTTTATTTCATCAAGCACTTGTTAAGAGGAGACAAGAAGGAGGAATATAGAAAGATTGATTGGTAGTTATCAAAATATAATTCATAGAAGGCACCGTATCAAATCTTTCTTTCATTTGCACTGTGCATTTGCTTAGCTTTTATTTGATGTAAAAACTTATTTAATGATATAAAATAAAGTTTTATTGATAATAATATTTACTATGAAAATAATTTGTTATGTTCATTTATAAAGCTACTTACCTTAAACATTGATTCCATTTTTGCCAGCTGGTTGGTTCTGTTGAGAGGTCCTAATTTGTTGCTGGAATGAGATAAAAACAAAGAATAGACATTTATATTTAAGCAACAATTTGTCTACTTAAATTTGCATCTCGGAACACAAAATAGTGCTGATAGTGCTCATTGCTTTATACAGATACATTCTAAAGTTTAAGAACATTTACCATTAAGACAGTATTAATTACCAACTTTCATAAGAATTCACACACCCATGTAACACTGAAACCTTCAATATCTTTTTCAGCATTTGTACTTGCTACAAAATTCCAAGTGCTGCCTAATTGTGTGGTACCCTTGGAGTACCTGTAGAGTCCCCAAAGAACAGACACGGGCCCCTCTTTCCTTGGGCCCATCAGTTGTTGGAAGGGCCAAAAGGGTCCTTTGGAATGACATAGTCTAAAGGTGGGGACATTGGCGGTCTGATCCTCAGAGGCTTAGATTACTGTTTTTGGACAGTTTGGAGGGGAGTCCTGGAAGCACTCCTTGTGGAGAGTTCAAGACTCAATTTATTTATATAGCGCCAATTTACAACACACTCGAGGCACTTTAAAAGAAAATAATTTAATTCCAATCAAAAATATATAATTTATCAAATAAGTTTATAACGTTTACGATCTAGGAAACCCACACCTTGCAGTCATTGACTTGCAGCATTCACTCTCCTAGGGTAAGCAAGCTAGAATGATGGCTTGCATTGTTTTGTTGATTTTACATCAATCCCTCACTTTCTTGTTCTACTGGTGGACTTCAATGCTTATATAGGAAATGACAATGAAACCTGGAGGGACATGGTCAGGAGGTGGACACCCTTGTAGCCCCCATATATAAAAAGTGAGACTACAGAGTATGTTGCAAAAAATAGGTGGTTGACACTAGTAAGAGTCCGCTGGTAAGGTCTGTTGGCACACTCTGGGGGAGAATTAAACCACACATTCAGGATGAACTATGTGGTCTTCATCCTGGCTATGTAACACAGCACCAGCTCTACATCCTTTATATTCTGGAGTTCATCCAACCTCTAAATTTGTTTCAAGGACTTGGAGAAGGTGTTCAACCTTGTTTATGTGGCAGTCCTATGTAGAGCGCACCAGTCGTATGAGGTTTCAGGCCCCTTGAATTGGGTTTCTGTACAAGCTTGGTCTGCATTGCCAGGAGTAACCCAGGCTTGATTTGTCAATGAATCTGTTCATAGCTTTTAACATCAAGGCACAGATGGGAAACAATAGTCGATACAAAAATTAATAAAATAGTTTGATCATTTGATGATGTGATCCTACTCTTAGTTTTTTTCCACACCCTGATTAGAACAGTTTTTACAGTTGAGTGTTCCCTCAGGATTGGTTAAAAAAAGTTCTGTCCCAATTGAAGGGATTTAAGGATGACCTTGGGGTCTTGTTCATGTATTAGGAAATAACGTAGCCTGGCATCGGTGCGTTGATTGGTGTAGTCTCTACAATGATTAGATCACTTAATGTTCCCACCCTCATCTATTTTTATGAGTCTTGGAGGGAGTGGCTCAAAATATAGCAACTGTTCGTCTACATTGAGTGTCCAACAAAGGTGGTTTGGCAATTTGGTTAGCCTGACTCCTACGTGCCCCTAAGTTAGGTGTTTTAGGCATGTTCCATAGGGACAAGACCCAAGGTGCACTTGAGGGATTATTGTCCTCAGCTAGCATAACAAAAACTTGGGATTCCTCCAGAAGACATGGGTCAAGGGGCTGCTGGGAGGAGGGCAGTCTGGGTTTCACTGCTTCCTAGCTGCTATGAACTGACCCCTAGCAAGCAGAACATAATGGATGGATGGATGTTGGTATGCAAAAAACAAATGACATTTTCCAATTTGTTTGGAAGCTGTGTGGAGTGTAAGACAGCTTTCAGCTTTTTTTGCAGTTCGGATTTAAAAGAGCTTATATTAAAAGTCAGGGGAGAAACCTTTGGGTTCTTTTGTTAATTTTTTTTTAAAAATATACCGAAAATAACATTTAGAAATGAAGTGGAGGTAAAATAATTATAATAATAATAATATGTTCAATGAGGAAAAATGCTATTACAAACTACTTTAATTATGTAATAAACTATTTTGTGTCAAAAATGTACGGCTATTGTTAAATGCTGATTATATTCACAAGCATATGTGGTTAATGTGTGATCATAGAGATTTTCATTTTCATTTGCACCTCTCGGCTCTGAGCGGGTGGTGATCATTTTCAGAGAATATCGCCATGTGTGACTTCTCTTTGTCCTTGAATGGGCTCATGATGGAGTTACCTTTATAAAAGAAAGTACTCCAAATTAATTTATTTCAGTCTGCATTGCATTGTATAGTAAAAATGTAAAGGTGTAGTATTTTCCTACCGGGACATAGAGTATCAGCAAGGTCTGAATGCTTCATCATCTTCAGATATTCTCGAAAAAAGTTAATGGACTCTTCTTCTTCTGCACTAAAGATCTTCTCTTCTTCCTCACAAATCAACACATCTTCATCCTCATCATGTCTCCAAGGGCGTTTAGGGCAACTGGGAGTTAACATACGATGGAACCTCTTCAGCTCCCTCCATATAAAACTTAACGTTTCCCTCTTAAGTCTCTGTATAAAAAAAACATGTTGTGCTTAGATTTATTTTATAAATTGTAAGGTTATTACATACTTAATGATACATTATTTAGGATAAAAATATATATTTTTTAACAATATCAATAAAGACCAATGCATAAAAAGTCTTTTGATAATACAAAATACATAACTACTGCATAGTTTTCATTCTGTCTACATCCACAACATTTCTCTCTGCATTTATAAAAATGTATTGTTGTTTCTTTTTTGTTTTTTTTGCTTTTGATTCTAAGAATAACAACTTGCTTTTTTTTATATTCCGTTATAGTAATAAAACTCGTGAAT
Organism: Orestias chungarensis; assembly: GCA_032876305.1. Lineage (NCBI taxonomy): Eukaryota > Metazoa > Chordata > Actinopteri > Cyprinodontiformes > Cyprinodontidae > Orestias > Orestias chungarensis. Next base: position 26,711 of record JAVLVB010000678.1, on the reverse strand, counting down.
TGATATATTTTCTTAGCTCTTGTTTACGTATATAACTATCCCCAAGCTGGCACAAGAAAGTTCAGTTATAGAACAAAAAGAGGGATTTACCTTGAGACATTTAAGTTTCTCATCTTGACACAGATCTTTTCTTTTGTTAAATTGAGAGAAAAATGTTTTCATAGAATAGAATCTGCGGTAACATTATTGTGCCTAAAAGCTGCCACTGAGACTAGTGGCACATAAAGTTTACAACACTCTACAGGTTCTCAGTAAATAAAGACATTTTTCAAACTAACATAACTTTCATTTCATCAAAACATTTACAAACCTGAAAAACTGAAGGAATGTCTGAATAAACTCTGTTCTTCTTTTTGATTCCAGTGTCAAATCTGTGGATAGTGATTATTCATTAGTCTGTGGATATGTTTTAACATAAATAAGTCCTAGAAAAGCATCTTGTAGGACAGTTGTAAAGTAATGAATGGCTAAAACTCAAGCAAAGTAAGAACAAATAAACTTCCTGGAGGAACAAAAAAAAATTTTATTCACAGATCAGAAAGCCGATAAAGAAACTGGAACAAAAAGGATTTCACAAAAGCAAGACTAATCTGTTGTCTGTAATCAACATTTCATGGTAGCTGGAATAACTGGACCTGTCCTTTTGCCGCTACCTTGACTAGAATCAGCATAATTCATAAGCTGCACACCAGAAGAAAAAAATGTGTCATAAAAAAAATTCTATAAATTTTTACTCAAAAAAACGTAACCAAAACTTGTTGCAATCAATTTCTGCATTAACTATAGGTTGTATAATGTGTCTGAAAAAAGGCAGGAAGTAAAGGAAAAGTTGACTCACCCTAAAAACGAAGACTGTTTAAAATTATTGGGGTGTCCCATTGAATTTTCACTCTTCAGGGACACAACGCTCTGTGCAGAAGGGTTTCCCATTTTCTGTCCAACACTGCAAAGAAAATTAGCAACAGCATAATAAAGGACTTCAATAAAGATGGTGTAATAAAATAGAATAAAACTAATTACTGCTAAACTTTACTGTTAGTAAGGAAGTGAATAATCCAGTAATGTAGTATTCATCATAGAAAATCAGATTTTGGAATGCCTGTTGAACTATATTCGCTCATCCTAATACAATTCTGAATACATTTTAAGCAACAAAAGAAAAAAGAAGAGAAAAGGTCTGCAATAAATTATGGATGGTGGATGGGGTAACAGGACCTGTAAAATAGTGCTTTAAAAAGGAGATGTCAATTGAAATATTTTTATTTGGAGCAATATTATGAACATTACAATAGATACTTAGATTTTTCTAATGCTTTACAATACTTCTGGTTCATTTTAGAAAATCAAAGCAGAGCAGACTCACCCTGAAAAAGAAGACTGTTGAAAATTATTAGGGTGTCCCATTGAATTTTCACTCTTTAGGGACACAGAGCCCTGTGCAGAAGGGTTTCCCATTTTCTGTCCAACACTGCAAAACAAATTAGCAACTTCATAATAAAGGGCTTCAATAATGATGATGCATTTAACTAGAATAAAACTGATTATTTGTAAATATTATTGTTTAAAATAAATTGAAATTTCTAGTAATGTATTAGTCATCATAGGAAAACAGATTATGGAGTTCCTGTTTAACTTTCTTTGCTCTCTCCTGATATAAATATTTTAAGCAACAAATAAGTGGAGGAAAAGCTCTGTAATCAATAATGCATGGTAGATGGGGTAACTGGACCTGTAAATATGGGTTTTAAAAAGGAGATATCAAGTGAAATATTTTTAGTTAGAGCAATATCATGAACAATGGTAGGTTTTGCAACTAAAAAACACAGAAACCAAATAAGTTACAATAAATACTTCGATTTTTCTAATGCTTTGCAATACTTCTGATTAATTTTAGAAAATCTAAGCAGCGTAGACTCACCCTGAAAAAGAAGACTGTTGAAAATGAATAGGGTGTCCCATTGAATTTTCACTCTTTAGGGACACAGTGCTCTGTGCAGAAGGGTTTCCCATTTTCTGTCCAACACTGCAAAACAAATTAGCAACTTCATAATAAAGGGCTTCAATAATGATGATGCATTTAACTAGAATAAAACTGATTATTTATAAATATTATTGTTTAAAAAAATAGAAATTACTAGTAAAGTAAAGCTCTGTAATCAATAATGCGTGGTAGATTGGGTAACTGGACCTGTACATATGTGCTTTAATAAGGAGATAACAACTAGAAGACTCTTATTGACAGCAATATTATCAACACTGGTAGATTTAAGAACAAAATTTTAAATAAGTTCCAATGAATTAAAAGCAGAGTTGACTCACCCAGACAATGAACACTGTGTAAAATTGTTTGGGTGACCCATTGAATTCTCACTCTTTAGAGACACAACACTCTGTGCAGAAGGGTTTCCCATTTCCTGTCCAACACTGTAAAAATAAAAAATAAAAAGTAGAAACTTCAAGGGCTTCAACAAGTATGTTGTATTAAAACAGATTAATACAAACTGATTTTGAATAAATTTTAATATTAGAAAGAAAAAGGAAAATCCTGTGATGTATTCATCATAGAAAAACTGAGTTTGAAGTTTCTGTTGAACTTCATTTGCTCATCCTAATGTAATTGCTAATGGATAAATTTTAATTAACATAAAGTTTGAAGATTAAAAGCTTGATCGATTTAAAGACAATAAAATACACTGAATCTGCACAAATTTCACTGTTTGAAATCAAGTGAATAATTTTCATATGGAAACAGATTTTGGAAGACTTGATGAAATGAAGTCTACATAGATCAGGAATCAGAAAAATACACAGGAATATCAAGGATCACTCAGAATATAGCTAAAAAAAAGAGGATAACAAAATGCCGTAACGCCAAATCAACCCGAAATAATCAAAAACGTAATGAAAGTACTTAATACAAAATTTTAAATTTGTGTTTATGTCATATGGAAGTTTTGGTCATTTGTTACTGGCAATAAATTGCAACAAAAAAACAAGCAAAATAATTATATTTATTATAATAAAATTCTGAGTTACTCTAAGGCAGTATGATATGCTGTGTAAAATTCAGAAAATAAAAGCAGAGTTGACTCACCCTGAATATGAAAGTTGTTTAAAATTATTAGGGTGACCCATTGAATTTTCACTCTTTAGGGAGACAACACTTAGTGCAGAAGAGTTTCCTTTTTTCTTGCTAAATCTGTTTAAAAAAGTTGTGTTGGCAAAATAAATCACTTAAACAAAGGCGTTTTGTTGCAAAACTAATAGTGAAAAGAGTTGACTGACCCCGAAAATGAAGACCGTTTAAAATTAAGAGGGTAATTCACTGATTTCCAGCTTGTTGGGGAGTCGTTGCTCGGAGTAGAAGAGTTCACTGTTTTTCTCCTCAAGCTGTTAAAAAATGTCATTGACATGAAATATGGCTTGATCAAAGATGTTTGTTTAAAAAAAAATTTAAAAAAGGGTATTTGTAGAAATCTTACTGTTTAAAACCAACTGGACAATCCAAGGAATTGTTTTTCATGGGCAACATCATCTGCCCATCCCTAAAATAATTAGAAAGATGGATCAAATTCAAGCAACAAGAGTGAATAGAAATGTGATGATATCAAGCATGTAGGAAGGAATGTACAAAAATGTGAAGTCTAAATAGATCAGAAAGGAGAAAAATAAACGAGAACACAAGTGATCACTCTGAATAAATTAACAACCTGTACCATAATTAAATGTTTCACATATTGTTTGGGTTATTGAATAATTATCTTACTCTTGATGTTCAGTCTGGTTGTTGGACCACAGACCATTATTTGTGGGTATGCATGCCTCCTCCCTCTCCTCACACTGAGACATTGTAAGGCTTTCTTTACAAAAGAAAGAGCCCTGCGTTGGTTTTAGTCCTCCACCAACATGTTGGATCAGCATCTGACCACCCTGGGACTAAAGCAACCCAAAACAAATAAATGTATTGTTATTATTAACAGAAAGAAGTTGCATGTTATATAAAACTTTATGTTTATAAACCAAAATTTGATAAATCAAAGGAAGCATCAGTTATTATCTGTTTATTATTATCTTACTTTATGGCGTTGGTACATTTTATCCGCCAGGAGACAATGTCAGTAAATCGGCTAAATATTACCCAAATAAACAAAAAAGTAGTATAATCCCTCTAGGAACCCACTACTTATTTATTTACTTTCTTCTCACTACCGTGATTTTTTATCATTCCTTTCTCCTTGTTGTTTTAAATGAAAACTTGTACATTAGCTTTCTCATCAACTTAGTCTCTACAGAACAGTCAGCAAACTTTCTGTGGATTAATGTTCAAAGCAAAAATATTTGTGCCTTTTTAACTGTGAAATCCAAGACACAGAGAATAATCCTACTGGAGTTTCATAATTGTATGTGTTTTTATTAAGTAGTCAAATTTTATTCTTTGAATTATATTTACAGTTTTTCCAAAATTGATCACAAACAACTGGTTAAAAAAAACACACATCCACACACAAGTATTTAAAAAATTCCCAACTTGTGTATTTTTCTGTCATTCACACACAGAAGTGCTGCTACATCTTCCATGCAATTACACAAAATGTCATTCTACGAATAGAATATTAAATTCCTGTTTTAATATTTTTGCTGTTACGTGTATTTGGAGTAAAACTAATGCAAAAAGCTGTAATAATTTTTTTTTAATCGCATTTGTAATAATTTTTTTTTAATCGCATTTCATTAACACAGACATTAGTTGGTGAATGAAACTGCATAAAACTGTTTATCTGAGTAAATAGTGCTGATTTAGAATCCATGCATTGCTCCATGTGTCACATTGATAGTGAAGCAGAACTGTTACTTGTGGGTAATTGGTGTGCTCATACAGCAGGGGGCGCTGTTTGATTTGGTTTGGTTTGGACACAAGACACTAGTTATTAAACATTAAAGTTTCAGGAAACAGGCCAAAAAGAGAGAGGAAAACACACAGCAAATGGTTCAAGCCTGGAAATCAAACCAGGGACAACCGTGTTGAGGACTAAAGCAAATGTTTCAAATGCCCTACCAACAGAGCTGCACAGGACCACAAACAGAGATAATTTTGCTTCACTGTCTGCATGACAAGTGAAAGGAAAAAAAAGCTTTTTTTCTAGTTTTTTCAACCTTTCTTTCTATTTTTGAAAGAGTAAAATTGGACAATGTAATCAAATTTTCTTCCTCTGACTTCAATTGCATTGTGATAAAGGAAAAATACTTCCCCGCTAAACATATCTCTGAATTTCTGTCTGACCACACCGGACGGACTCATAAATAAAACACGTTTCCATTATAATGTTGTTGTTGTTGTTGTATTAATCCACCTTAAATGCTTTACCTAAATCATTAACAGCATCTTTACCCACACCAGAATGATATGTCACAGTAACATATTAAAAGGTTCCCTATTTATGTAATGAGACAAAAACATAGAAACAAAACATAGAAAATCATTGTTACTTTACCAAATAAGTGTCCATAAGAATTCATTGCAGAAATCCATCCATCCACTTAGTAAACAACTCACTTCTCCTTTGTAGGGTCGCGCGCTGGTGCCTATCTCCAGTGTTCATTGGGTGAGATGCCTGCTTTAAAGAAACTTTAATGAAAAATAACTTACAGCTTCCTTGTGCAAAGTGAACAAACCTGTAAGTCAGGTTTTAAGTTCAACTAGATATGAGAGGGTGATTCACGACCTGAGATTCCAATCGTTCCTGCAATCACTGGGCACCAGTTATAAACAGAGGACATTATTTTTGCTCCAGTAAGTGTAGAAGCCTATTTTAGAAGCGTAAAACTTGTAATTTTATGATAAATATGAATTGGTTAGAATTAAATGTTACTAAAATGCTTAGGGTTTTAGCCTACACTCGGATTTGGCTTCATCGTCATTCAAACGACGTACATGATTAAAATGAAACACAGTTTCTTAGGTCTCGTGTGAACATAATTAAAATAAAGTATAAAACATGCAAAAGACAAACTAGAAGAAATAACTAAAACGGGAATTCTAATTATTTCAATTTACAAACAGAGGATTGCACAGGAACTACAGCAGCTTTATCCAGACCTAATCTGCATGAATTGAACTAAATCAACAGAAAAAAGCAGCATCAGGTTAAAGGTCTTTAAGGTGTAGACAGTAGGTGAGGGTTGGAAGATTCTAAATTTACCTTAAAATTTTTGCCAAAAATTATTGCCAGATTAACTTCTTTCAGTGTTTTGTGAAGCTGAAACTACTACGGAACATTCAAAATATAGAAAAATATATCTAGTGTTTTAAAAGTAGCAAAGTTTGAACATTAAATAAATAACATCAAACTAGTATCATTTATTGTGTTTTCCTTTAACCTTTTAGTTTGATCCTTAGTGTATTTTCCTCAGTCGACTTAGTTGTTCTACTTTCATTATTGCTTAGATTCTTTCCTCAGTTCTTTTGCTGCCTACACTGCTGTCCTGTTTTCTGTTCTCTTTTGGTAATTAGGTTCTCCGCATTGTTTCACCTCTCACTAGTTTAGTTTCTTCGTGCCGGTCACATAAATTAAATCATCGTGAACATTAAGACCAACGATGTGTTTTTGGTGTATCTATTGGTAGTTTATTTTTGGTAAACATTGCAAGGAAACCATGTATTGAGAAAATGTAAGAATACAGTGTGACAGTGGGGAAAAAACAAAAGGCATTACATTACAGTAAAAATTATTTTGGAAGTTTTCTAAATAAATTACTAATTTCTCAAAAACGTTTCTCCACATTGTCATAACATGGTGTTATGTTTTGCATTGATTTAAAAGAGATTAACTGAACACAATTTAAAATAAGGCTGTACTAAAATATGGAAAACTGAAGCACAGTGAATACTTGCATAAAAATATAATGTTTACAAGAATTCAGTCCTTTCTAATATTTTATAATAACATTACAAAAACATGTTTCAAGTATGAAAAATGTACACATATTTGTTGTGTTTTTAAAATATTATTTTTACATGTAATATCCATAACAGTTCCTGTATGTTTTTTTCTTTCTTTATCAGCCTAAAGCTATTCATATCATTTTACGCTGCAATAAAAAAAAATCTAAAACAATTCAAAAAACAAACATTTTTTGTTGTATAATCAGCATAAAACTGAATTCTGATCAAATTTATCACAATCCAATGGAAACACTTTTTTCCCACTCAACCTCCCAGTAACAGCGACCAGTAAGACTGTCTTTACACAGCAGCTGTTCCAAAACATTAAACCTCTCCGGATGATCAGGATATGGCTTTTTCTCTCCTGCCATTGTCACTTCTCTGTTGCTGCTAGAGAGTTTGAGTCTTTTGTGAGAAGTGTTTGGATCTAATATGAGTTCCTGTCTTTTTTTGATTATTCCTTCAAGACATGTAAGAGAAATCATGTTATTATTCTGTTTATAAAACTTCAATTACTATAAGATTATCCTTAAATGTCGTAGAAAGGAGAAACTGTGTAATGTGACTATTACAAAAGTAAAGTACTCACACTTGTTTAGACCAGGCTTCAAAAACTGTGCAGCACCAGGTTCAAATTAAATAAAAGATTTTTAAAGAAATGTTTTGGGGGTTTTTACGCTGCAAGGTCTTGATTATAAAAGTCATTGATATTTTAACAGGTAAGCAAACAGGTTCCTACCTCAGAGCCTCCACTTTACAGTTTGAGTTGGAAAGTGCTTCACACAGCAACTTTAGTCCTAAACCCTGAAGGTCATTGTTACTGAGATCCAAATCTTTTAACGTACCACAAGGGACCTGGAGACAACTAAACAGAAAGGCATAGCTCTTCTCTGTCAGGTTAAGATGAATGAGTCTAAAAGATAATGGTAAAAACAAATGAAAAAAATATTTATGTTTTAGTTCAAAATACATTTTTTGTGAGTTATTCTTTTTGAACTTACACAGCTTTAGTTGAATGAATGGATAGTGGCTACAGGGCCATCTGAACATTCTCTGAATTTGAGTATTTCTTCAGGTCAAACTCTCTCAGTTTTTCCTCAAAAGACAACATAATGTTGATTAGAACTGACAACTGAGCAGTTGGAAGTTTCTCAGTTAAAAGTTTTCCTGATCTTATAGTTTGTTGAATCTCCTCTGTAAGACCATTTTCCTTCAGCTCATTCAGACAGTGCAATAAATTGGCTTTGTGAAAAAGACAGCTAATCCCTGCAATCTTCCTCTTGATGTACTGGACTGTATTTTGATTGCAAGCAATTTCTGTGTTTTAACAAGACCTCTGAGAAGTGACTGATTGGTTTCTAGAGAAAGACCTAAGAGAAAGGGAAGAAGCAGGTCCAGACGTCCGTTTGGGGTACTTAAAGCTTTGTCTATAGAACTCTGGTAGAAGAGATCAAATGTCTCCCTGTGCATTTGGGACTTTATGTAGGGAGAATCCTCTTCTGACAGCAGATTGAACCCAGTGTTGGTGAAGGTCAGATGGACAAAATAAAAAACCTTATCTTCAAACAATCCCCTCTCCTCTTTAAAAATCTCTGTGAAGACTCCCGTATAAACTGAGGCAGCACCGACATCAATGCCACACTCTGTCAGGTCAGATTCATAGGAGAACAGGTTGACTCTCATTAACTGTTCAAAGGCGAGTTTTCACAATGACTGAATCATGTCCCTGGTCTCTGGAGTCCAGAGTCGATTTGGCTTATCTAGTTCTATATATTTGATATTTTTCACTCTGCTCAGAACAACTAAGAAGTATACATACAACTCTGTCAGGGAACTGGGCAGCTCCTCTTTTTCTCGTGTTTTAAATGCATCTTCCAGAACTGTTGCAGAGATCCAGCAGAAGACAGGAATGTGGCACATGATGTGGAGGCTTCTTGTTGACTTGATGTGGGAAATGATCCTTCTGCATTCCTCCTCTTCTGTAAATCTCTTTCTTAAGTATTCCTCTTTCTGAGTGTCATTGAATCCTCTCACTTCTGTCACTAAGTCAAGAAACTCAGAAGGAATCTGATTGGCTGCTGCAGGTCGAGTTGTGATCCAGATGCGAGCTGAGGGAAGAAGCCACCCCTTGATAAGGTTTGCTAGCAGCACCCCTGATGATGTTGGTTGTGTAGCATCAGTCAAAATCTCATAAGTATTTAAGTTCATTGCAAAGCGGCATTCATCCAGACCATCAAAGATGAAAAGAACTTGCAAAACCTCAAACTTCCAGATTCCTTCTTCTTTAGTTTCAGGAAAGAATAGATGAATAAGTTCGACCAAACTTGTTTTTTTCATCTGTAGGATGTTCAGTTCCCTGAAAGAAAACCGAAATATGAACTGTATGTCTTTTCAAATGATGTTAATGTTTTTAGGAACCAATAAATTAATTTGTCTTCAGCTTTTACTGTATGTATGTATAACCTTAAATGAACAATTTTATGATGCACCTTGGTCCTTCATCTATAAAAATATTATCAAGTTTACTCAACTTAAATACTGAGTCCAGGTTTGGTCTCTGGTGAACATGGTAGTTCACCAGAGACGGTGATCATGTTCATTTAGAGATGTTTTTACCATAAAAATTGCGTCCAGGTTTGTTTGCATTGTCAATCCACCTGAAGTTTGCAGGTCCACTGTGTGAGGACAACACAGTGCACCAAAATGAATGTTAATACAACTTCAGCATGGAAAGGCAGTTGACTAAAGTACAAACAAAAGTTTCAACTTTAAACCATCTCCTAGTTTTTAGGAGAAATACATAGAGTGCACATTTATGTTGCCACTGCTTCTGATAGTACTTATAGTAGTGTTCATAAGGAAGGACTTTAAATGTTGCATGTTAGAATAGTGAAAACAATATTATTAAATTACTTACTCTGATGATGAAGCTGATTTGGAAACAGAGGGGACATTTTCAGAATTATCACTTTGCAAAGACTTATTTACTTGTGTTGAAGATTTTTCTTTTTTCTTATCATCCCTGTCAGAAATGAAGCATTTATGCAATTAAGAAAAACAGCTCAGAAGGATTCATGTCAAGCAAATTTGTATATTTCTCACTTTTTGAGTTGAATACGGTCCATGGTTTTCCCACATTTTATGGGTAAACAGCTTGGCAAAGGGCCGAGTACCTGCTCAATCCAAGAAGAAGAAATAGACCAATAAGCTTGATTGCAAAAAAGGCAATAAAGATAAGTTACCAAAATTTGTAAATATTTCAAAGAGCAAAATCTGACAAATACACCCTCCTTTGCTATGTTAAACCATTTTATTGAGTATCATAATATGGCAGTGAAAGATTGCAAAACAGAATAATAAAACTGCAAAGAAGCAAAACAAATAGGCTGGCATTTATGAAGATTGGTTGTCAATTGAAAAATAAAAACAACAGTTTATCTTAGAAACTGAACTTACCTTTGGAAATCAGGAGGGATATCCATGGACCTCCGACTGTTGAGAGAGAGGCTTGTTGACGGAAAGATGTATTTTTTCTGCCCCGAAAAGAGGTGAAATGAATCATGCATGAATCTGTTTAAATTACAATATTTTTGAACAATGTTCTAAAGCAGAAATAGGAAAATCAATGTCAATAATCACATACACTACTCACAAAAAGTTAGGGATATTTGGCTGTCCGGTTGAATTTCAGGATGAGCCCTAAATGCATTCAAACCTTAACAGGTGAACTTAATGTGACCTTCTCTGAGCTTTTGAATGCACCCGTCCAACTGTTAAATGTTTCAGTACTTTTTGCACATGTTGCTGTTCTCTAACGAGGAGCTTAACGACAAAAGTCACAACAGGTGTTTGATCCTCGAATCGACCAATAAATGTCCTGGTTCAATTACAGCTGGTGTTTAAACAGTCGTCCTCATCAGGCTGTTCACATTGTGACATCATGAGACCAAGACGACACCTAAGAGTTACAGAAAGGCGTAGAAGTGGACGTCAATTGGCTACATCCCATGCTGATGACCGCTAAATTGTGAACAATGCCCTGAGAAACCGGATGATAAATGCCACTCAACTTCAGGCACGTTTAAGGGAGGTGAGAGGAACCCAAGTGTCACGTCAGACCATTCAAAACCGTTTACATCAGCGTGGTCTGCGTGCTAGACGACCTGCAAGAGTGCTTGACCACACCAGCAGGCACAGGCGTCATCGTCTTGCATGGGCCAGGGAGCATTTACGCTGGATGAGGGACCAGTGGACCTCAGTGCTGTTCTCTGATGAAAGTCGATTCACGTTGAGCAGAAATGATGGCCGCCAACGATGTTGGAGACATCAAGGAGAGCGCTATGCATCACCCACTGTTGTCACCAGACGAGCTTTTGGTGGTGGGGGTGTCACAGTATGGGCAGCTGTGTCCAGTCTGTATGGAACTGCACTACACTTTGTGAATGGTACAGTGACAAGCCCATACTACCTGAATAACATCATTAATCCAGTGATTGTGCCCCTACATGAACAACACAGGCCTAATTTCATCTTCCTGGATGACAATGCTCCAGCTCATCAGGGTCGCATCATCAGGGAACAGCTGTTGGAGACTGGTGTACCTCAAATGGAGTGGCCTGCATTTTCTCCAGACCTGAATCCCATTGAAAACCTGTGGAATCAACTGAGTGGCCGTGTAGAGGCTCGAAGCTCTGCACCCCAAAACCTCAATGACCTGAGGGCTGCCCTTCAAGAAGAGTTGGATGCCCTGCCTCAGCAGACAATAAGTGGACTTGTGAACAGCATGAGACGTCGTTGTCAAGCTGTAACTGATGCTCAAGGGCACATGACGAGTTATTGAGACGTTGACATTTTTTGTTGTGGTGTACACACCATTGTTGTTAACTTGTGTTTCAACTAATTGTTTGAGATGAGGAAATCACCAATGCATCCTTCTACTTAAATGTCCTACTTTCGTGATATGATATCACTGTAGCGGGAACTTTTTACATTTTCCACAAATTTCTCCCGAGAGCCAAATATCCCGAACTTTTTGTGAGTAGTTTATGTAAAAACATTTATCGTCAATGTTTCAATGAGTGCTTTGCAGTCAAGACAGGCGTAAGTGCAAGAATATTCTCCGATTTCCTTGTTTAAGGTGTGTCTAACAGCTCATAGACTTGAGCTTAGAGTCATCTCATGCATTCTTATGCACTGAGATCTGCCTACAAGATTGTTCTTCTGTGACCCATCAAACCGGATTCCTGCTCATCTTGTTTTGTACTTGTTTTGTTTTTGTACAGTTAAACAAACTGACCCAGAGCCTACAAATCAAACATCTCCATCTCCTTTATTACCTGTTCAAGTCTTTTTTTTTCTTCTTTATCTTAGTTAGAGCAAACAAAGCATAAAGTCGAGTTCTCTTCTCTTAAATCATTCTCCATGTCTGTCTGTTGTCATACTAAATTTGGCACGGATTACAACGCCCAGGGACTTTTCTCACACTGATCTTTCCAAAGGAAGTCCCCATCAACAAAGAGACGACTGTTTACTTCCGTCACCGGCGCATTGTGGGAGATTTCTGTTTGCTGCTTTCTGCCTCTGCTGAATGCTGATTTACTAGATCTGCTGCTTACTTCAAATGTCAAACATTTGCACAATAGCTAAAACAAGCAAGCATGACTGAAAACAAACAGTGAATGCTTTATTCAGAATCTTTTCAATCAGAGTGACAAAGATTATTAATAACTTGGTGTTCTTGTTTTAAATAAAACTATGACCAAAGGGGTCACCCAGCGTGGGAAAACAATGTATTTTCATGTCTTTATGTATAAAATAAGGAGACCAAAACAGCCAAATGCATACATGAAAAAATATAAAAAGTCATTAAATCAAAAAAATACTTTGCTTTTTTAAAAAGCAGTTCACACACTAATACGTAAGTGTAATCATTCTCCTGCACATTGTTAAGGGTGTGAGCCCACTTGTTGTATTTTTCTTTTTGCTTTTGACTTTGAGACAGCTAAGTGCTTTTAGTCATGTAAGTAATAAAGCATAAAAGATGCAAGTAAATAATGGAAACACAAGCTATGATTCATCAGATATGATTTAGGAGTTTGGCGTGAACTAACAAAAGAAATGGTCAGTCTTTTGAGATCACAACTAAAGTTGCCCCTAAGTGAAAGAAACCTTTGTAAAGTCAATTTATTATGTAGTTTATCCATGAAAAAAAAAGAAAATGAAGCAAATTTAACTGAATACTTGAGAGCCTCAAAGAATAAATGCGCCTACTGAGAAAAGTAATCAATTCTCATTCTGCCCTCTATCGGTAGGAGATGTAAATGCAAGCAGAATGTCTTCATCCTCTTATGTTACAACAAATACATGTACACAGTGTTGTAACAACCAATTTGTTACATCCGCATCCTGTGTTACTGTTATCATACTATTAACATAAATATTTGAAGGTGCATATTCTTATTGAGCATCCCAAAAAATGTCCTGTCTGAGAGCAGGGGCAAAGAGAGCATGAGGGAGGTTTGTTGCATTTTTTTTCTTTTTTTTAGAAAGTAGTAGACAAGAAATGAGACAAAAACATAGCCATATGAATAACTAAACTTAACATTAATGTCTTATGATGTGTGGCACAAAAAAGTGAATTGAAAAACTGAATCTGAATGGAGAGAAGTGAAACTGAAAAGTGAGAATGAATTAAGGAGCAGAATTTTTCAACACAATTAAATCCAGTTTTGATTTTATTGTCACACACGTTCAAACCAACAGATTCAATTTCAGCTTTAGTCCATTCAGATTCAGATTTTAAAAGCAATTATTCAAAATGATCAATTCAGGTACAAAATGAATGTTTCACATTCACATAAAAAAAGTTCGATTTCAATTCCTAGAGGCACAAAGTTTATCCCATACATCTGAAATATGTTTGAAAAAGTGTAAAAGAGTAAAATAATAAATTACCAAAGGCACTTCAAGAGGGTGATGTTTGACTATAAATAAACAGGCTTACAGAGATGCTTTTACAAACTGGAGTTATCTTGGGATGAAATTTAAAATACTAAATAAAATAAAAAGCATAAGATGTTCTTTTTTTTATCTTAGTAAAAATGGAAAGCGGAGAATATGAAATGAAAATCTTTTGCAACATTCTGCTAATCAAGTTTTGACTCAATCATCCAAACCAATCTGAACGCTTAAACTTTTTAAAGAATTTTATTTTTTCAATAATCTAAGCACAAAATTCTGATGAAACAAGTAAATATGTCTATCTACAGGAAAGGCATCTACAAATAGTTATTGTTCTGGAGCAATTACTCAACTTAACTATAGAAATGACAGGGGGGAAAAAAGATTTTCTAATTTTCATCTTAGTATAGATTTCGGAAACAACAACAACAGACTATTGCTAATAATTGTTTTATTCAGCAAAGTTAAATAAGTAGGTTATATTCTCAGAAGAGTTGTTGTTTAAACAATATGTTAAAATTACTTTGTGTTTACTTAAAGTTTCCATTTCAAGATTTTAACTTCTTCATATTTTTTCAAAAGGCAGTTACATTTCTAGATCTTAATATTTTTATCGGCACAATAAAATTTGCGAGTCTTTCTCAAGAGCTAGAACCTCCCTTGTTGTATTCAGTTGCTGCCATGTGATTGGCTGAGGTTCTAATTGTTTGCAATTGTGCCTAATACAGTTGATGGCGAGTGTATACATGATTGTGACTTTGTTTATTTTCATAGTTTTCCCCATGTAACACAACCATGAATGCACCTGGTATCTTTCGCACACGAGTAATAATCTGTATGTTGCTATGACTTTTTTTATTTTATTTTTTTTATTTTTATTTATCTGCACCATTACATCACAACAATTTCCAACATCAGTGAACCGCTCTTTACTGTCAGTAGCGATGAAGAGTTTGATTCTGACGTTTTCACAGAGAAGCTTCAAGTAACCAGGCTGAACAAAGGCTTGATTTTATCCTACCTGTCGCTGCAAAAATACAGTCCAACTGCATAAGTTAAGACTATAAGAACAGAGTTAACTTTTGATGAAGTTGAAAGAAATGAAAGAACAGATTAAGAGTTTATATTTGGTTTTATTCATTTTAAAAAGGTTAGCAAGGGCTAACATGATGCAGCAGAAAGCAAACGGCAAGCTTGATTACAGTGATAATAGCTTCCAGTATACACGTACTGCCGTGCTATTGGGCAGAACAGCTTCGAAATACTTCAAATGAATAAACTGTGAAATTTGGACCCTGATTTAATGAAAACACAAGTAAATAAAAAGCACACAATGTTTGAAAAAAGGCGTTAAGTGGTCTGCAGGTCCTCACAGGAAGCAGTTGTCCTTCTCAGACGCTCATGGTAATCTGGATAAACTAGAGATATAACCAGAGTTAATATGCAATATAAATATTTCAACAGGAGTTAAATAATTCCTATTCCTAAGAACAATCATGTTTCAACAATATGCTAACTACCTAACCCATCAAACCACAGGCATCATAGTGAGCACTTAGAGGGAGAGATTAAACATGCATTAAACAGCTGGGATGTAGCCAAGATGATAATGGGAATATAGCAGCTACCATCAGATGCTGTAATCAGAGTCAAAACGGAGGTTTAGATGTAAATAGGAGCCATCGATTTTTAATCTGAAATGCTTAAAAACATTAAACAATTTTAAAGGTCAAAACTGCAGATGGAAAGTATTAGCAGCAGGAGGATCTTTGTGTTCATATCTGTAGGCTGTTGGTAAAGGTTTCCACCCTCTGATCCCAGGGTGCAAACTTTTATTTACTTTCTTTTTGTGCCAGGTTTTCTCAATTGACGATCTAATTAGGAACATTTTTTACCCCATTTACCCCACAAGCAAGTGTACATTTGTTCAGATTAAATGAAACTGCTTTTCATTTGTTTCAAAAACTTAAAAAAAGTACATTCTTTTTTTGGAGAAACTTACTTCATCATACAGAAAAGAAGCAGTCCCACTGTGGGTCATGTCCTTTCTTCGGAAATGATCTAACAAAACAAAACATACATAGGAGTTTGGGTGAGACAAGGCAAATAAATCTGTTACATCAAGATACAGAAGAAAAAAAAGAAAAAACATAAAAAAGGAACCATGACAGAATGCTGAAAAAAATTAAACTTGATTAGATTTAACCCCTCCCCCTATTTAAGAAGAACCTAGCTCCATGTTCCTGATGTTGGTTAGGAATCTGGCAGCAGAGGTTTTTATTAAGCTGATTTTTAGAGAGATTAGTAGAAGAGCCATCACAATGATCTAACTTACTAAAAACTACAGAAGGAACCAATTTTTCTGCCTCTTGTTTCAACAGGAAACCCTTTCCCACGTTTTCAAGAATTAGCCTGAAGCCTAGCAATCGATGCAGCTGGTGAGATGTTTCCTTCATGAAAGGAAGGAGTTGAGTCTGATGATTTATGGTGTAAAACATCTCACTGAGCTAAAGCTGATGCTACAGAGCAGTGGAAAGATTTTCAGTTCTGTGGTTAACCGCAGCTTTGACACGTCACAGATGGAAAACCACAAAAAAACTTCCATCACATCTGTGGTTTTTAAAACAACAAACAATAAACGATCGAACACACCGACATCATTCTGTGCTCAAGCCTCCAATAATGATTAGAATACTGCAGTGACACAACCTCGTACTTTAAAGGCAATTTATGGAAACATGATTTAAGAGAACTAAAAAAGAAAAAGCATTCAAACATATAATCCACACTGAATTTAGTAAATTAAAACGTACGCTATTGAACATCATTTTGTCTCACTAGTATGGACTCACAGATGTCAAAGATGGGTTAATGTGTTTAGCGGCGTTGCAATTGCACACAGAAATGCATCCGGCATTTTAAAAAAAATGAATACCGGATCAGACCTGTTGTCTCCCACAAACTCATCCTAAAGTGTTTCATACCTTCTGCTCATTTTTCTACTGTACATGTTCCATATCTGCGTATTGTACTGTTTTCGGCAGCAGTAGAAAAAGCATTATAAGCATTTTTGTTTTAAAATAAACCGGTTAATGCATGCAAAATTATTTCAATGGGTCCATCTGGAAAAGGCCATAAAGCCAAAAGGCTCTTGCAGGACTCACCAGTCAGGGCACGAAGTCTCACGCAGCAGCTCACAAACTCATCGAAAGGAATCCTCCCGTTGTTGCTGTAGCGCTTCATGATGCAATTCATGGCCTGGGGGCTTAAATTGTAGCCTGCAGAAACACGCAGAATATATATATATATAAAAAAGAAAAAGAAGGTCTGACTTGAAACATGAGAAACGGAGTGCTTATAGCCTAAAATCATCACTAAGTCATGCCCTTTCAAATTTGATTCTTCATACCCTGAATTTAAGCAAAAAAATACAAGTTTTGATGAGTCAAAAGCAATAAAATCAATAAAATGGTCCAGACTCATGGTGGTGATGGCCTGCTGCAGCTCATGCCCCTCCATTGTGCCGCTGTGGTCCCGGTCGAAGGATGAGAAGGTGGCTTTCCAGCCGTTCAGGGCCTGGCACAGATCCTTGAACTCGTTGAAACCCATCGTCCCGGACATGTCCCTCTGAGAGAGTGTCTACAGTCAAGGACCTCTCACTCACTCCAGGTTATTTTTTTCTTTTGTCTTGCTATTGACACTTTACTGGAAACGAGAACTTTAATAAAGACTACATTTAAAGATAAAACATAAGAAACTGATGCACCGAGATCTTTCATACTATCAGATAAAGCTATTGATAAACCACAGAGAGAAGTTCAAATGCCTTTGTGATGATCCTGCCTAGAAAAACGAAACGTAGATGCTCTCTTATCCTTCACTAAATACACATTTTTCGAGAAATGCTTTGAATGGCTCGACATGATTCTTATTTACTAAAGGTAGAAATTCAAACTGCCACACTAAGCAGATTATCTCACATCTAATGATCTTCAAGTGTTTGTGAACAACTGGATATTTCCCTAACCCAAACTTTGTAAAAAAAAAAAAAAAAATGTATTTAATACTCAATAAAATCGCAAGATATACCATATGTTCATACAAAATGGTTTATCTAGACTATCTACTGAAGTAATATTTATTTTAACTGTAAATTATTATAAATTAATATTGTGCGTGCTTTGTGTCCTTGTTTATCAGGGCAGTTTGCATGGTGGTGTTGGGGTTAATGTAGCCCCCATCCAGTCTATTGGAGCCAAAGTGTCTAAAATATCCTTTTATTTAAAAATTACATTAAAGATATAGAGTTTTGCTTTTTTTTTTCTTGCATAGAGAATTTTACTATCAGTGCTTGAAGATGAAGTCACAAAAAGTTGTTATAAGCAAACACGTCCCAGACTCCAACCCAGGCAATCCACAAACGGATTAAAGTGGTTAAAGATGGGAGAGTGTGAGAGGAACTTATGGATACATGAATGTGATGAACAAAATACAACTTTAATGAATCTAGAATTTGGCACAACTGAAGCCAAAACTATTTTTTCTCCTTTCTTCTCATCTTTATTTACGTCTGACATTTGTGTGTCTTAGTATCAATGTAAAATATTCCTTATTTTCTGCAATTGTTGTCAAATATGAACTTGTATGTTGAACAAAAACCATTTGATCAAATCAAAGGAGCAACATTTTCTGTGTTCTTTAATTTTACTCAATCTAAGTAAATCACGTATTTACTTACAGCCTGGAAATTAAATCCAGGGCGTCAAAAATAAAACATTTACTCCCTATTGTAATTCAATAACTCTCAATTGCAGTTTCGGCAGGCTAAAAAAAGATTTTATGGAGCAATTTTACTCATAGAAAGTGGTTTATATACCATCTAAAGTGGGAAGGATACGTCCAGCATGTTAATCATCAGTTTGCACGTCTCCATGCTGAAAGCTGCAGAGATAGAAAGAAACGCCATCAACACCAATTTGGGAATCGTTCCGAAAGATTTAAAACAGGTAAAGCAATAAAACATAAGAGCTCTTCAACTACTGCTTATGGATAAAACGCCTAAACTGTGTGACCTTAGTTTTAACACGATTGTACAAGAACATTTCAATCACAAGCTAGGGTGGTTTATATTTAATCGGAACATGAAAACGACAGCAAAAATGGTCATCAAGTAATGAAAGTACTGAATAGCGACTGAACCCTCTTACGTTGGTTTGACCCCGACATGCCGGACTGCGTGAGGCAGCGCTGCAGCTCGTCTGCGGAGATCTGCCCATCCTGATGAGGTTTTCATAAAAACACATGAAACAAACAAAAAAAACACACACAGGTAGACACCAGCTATGTTTTGCAGAAACATCTACAGAAGTCAGACCCTTTAGCAAGATTATTATTTTTTTACATTCCTCCTCTTACCTGTCCAGCCACCTGAGAAAAAAATCCATACAGGGGATCTTGCTGCTGAGGTGGCTAAAAAAATAAGAAGAACATAAAGCTTAAGACTGAGGTGTTATAACAATGCTCGCGGAACAATTAGATTCTTAAAATGCTGATCAGAGGAAGTTAAGGCACTTTAAAACGTTGAACTGCCTTTTCAACCCAAATCTCACAAGAAATGCACACTTATGATTTTTTTTTGTTTGTTTGTTTTTATACTTGCTGTTGGGATACATCAAATCAGACTTTGTATAATTCAAAATACATTTAAACCTAATTTAAAAATACACACACCCTTCAGGTGGCCCAGAAATAAATATTCATCTTATTTCATCATTGAAATAAAACATCTATACTGTTTATTATGTTCTGGTGTAATAAGTAGTGAATTGGCTTGTATACCCTCCTCTAAAGATACCAAAACATCGGTTATATGATCCATTACAAGTTTCCCTGTAACCTAAACAATTAGGATTTATAGCAACAACAAAAAAACGAACAAACAAGTAATTCAACAACTAGTAGCTTTGATTTAATAGCGTAAAGACCTTTATTGTTAAATCAGACTCGATCACAAATGGCTGGATGGACGGACTTATAGCTTGTGAATTTGATTTCAGCAGGGACAGCAGCTCGAGTTAACATTAAAAAGATTGCTAGTAGATCACGCACTGAAAACACCAATAGTTGATTATTTGTTACATCAAAATAAACTTTTTCTGTAGATTGTTTATGAATCAACCAGCAGAAAGAAGATGTGCTTTACTGCAGAAACAGGGATTATATCCACATCAGTGTTTTAGGGACGACTACAACTGCCTCGTGTCACATGTCAATTTGCCACTTGGCAAGGCACTTAACCCCAGTTTGCGTACTAACCTGTATATTGGTGTAAAACATGTTTTTAAGAGTGCAAATAGGTGAATGTGACTATAGTGTCTAGTGGTCCACAGAACTAGAAATGTGCTTTATAAATTAAGACCATTTGCTTCATTTCTTTCGAATTTAAAAAATAATTCCACAGTGAAAGAAGCTATAGCAGTTTTTTTTTTGTTTATTTCTTGTAGTCACATGTTTAATTAAAACATTTACTGCATGTATTAAGGAAGGAAAAAAAGACATCTGCATCTGACAAAAGATTTTGGTAGAAACTCCCAGCAGATGTTTATCTAGACTTGATTTTAAACTCAGGCTCTATGATTGGTTATTTTATTTTTGTAGATCACGGCTGATTGATTCCGTGAAGGCCGCGTTATCTTTAAGGGTACTCCGCCCTACTTCACCCAAAAATGAATGATGATATCAGTATAATTGAGTCACACATCCTCAGCCATGTCAACCATTCAGAGGGAGCTTCAGGTTCAAAGGTTAAAAGAGGTTTGTCTGTCAGAAACTCAGAGAGACCAGACTAGTCTTTATTCACATGTCTTTTCTTCACACACAGACTAAAAATCATTAAATACAAAATAAAAAAACATGTCAACCAACATGTCAGCCTGGTATTTGACAGTTGTTGGTTTTTTTGTGATTCAATCATCTGGAGATGAATGATACATTTAATAGAATGTTAATTTGTTAAAAAAGTTACATTTGAATAAATAAAAAAGAAATAACCAGACTGAATAATTCCTAAATGAGTGTTGTATTATTTCCATTCTTTGCTTAAGGTTTATTGCACATTATTATAAGACTATTATTACATTATTATCACTTTTTAACAAACAATAAATAAATCCCAGCAGTTTTTGCTGGGATTAATAAAATTGTTGCCCTGTCACTTCCGGGTCTATTTGGTCCAGATGAAGAACTAAAGGTTTCACTTATTCTGAGTTTTTCTTACCATTCCTGGGATTGGTCCGGCTGGGCCTCCGTATCCTGGATACGCCATTTAGTCAGAGTAGACCAGCAAACTAACGACTTTCACCTGAAGTTTTTCTACTGAGCACCACAAACGCTGGACGCCACCAGAGTCAAGGTGAGAAAGCAGATAAAATCCAAGGAAGCAAGGAGCTGTAACCGGGAGAGAACTGACAAGAAACGAGGTGCGGAAGATATAAAAACACCGAGATGGTTGCAGTTCCGGCTTATGCCCCGCCCCCCACCTTCTGATTGGACGAGATAGACACGTGACTCAATATTACCAAAACCAAAGCTCTGGATGGTGATAAAGAGAAACTACAGTAAAACCTGAATAACTAAAGCGGCTCGAATAATACAACTGTTTACTTGTTAATTAAGAGGATAATGTTGAAGTCCTCTTTGACTTCCTCAGGTTGGTTGATCTCAGGACAGCGTATTCAGGTTCTCACAATGTTCAAATAAAAATATAAACTCACAATCGAGGCCGTTCTAGTGCAATGGCTCACTCGGGTCTGAGCTCTACTTCTGCATCAGGCTATTTTATTGAAAGTAGGGAGTATACAGAGTCATAAAACAAATCACATGTGATTTACACAAACTGTTGCAGAAACCGGTATTCCTCCTCCTCGCTGACCCCTCACTGATCCCTCGCTGATCCCTATCAGTCTGCAGACACAGGAAGAAAAGATAGTACAACTTTGCCATCTGGTTTCACCCCCCAACTAACAGATTTATTGCTAGGGATCGATGGATCGCCCCCTTCCCGTGCCCCTCTGAACTCAGCTCCTCAGAGAGATAATAAACAGGCCTTATCAGGAATTTCTAGCTCTTTGTTATATGCACACACAGCTAGTATTAAAAGAGACATGAATATATATGAAAGAAACATGAATATAAATGTTTACCATTCCACAATAAGAAAGACATAAACATATGCATGCCTGCAGGAAGTTAATAAGAAAAGTGTAAGGCATGAGAATAGGTAGAAATCCTGGGCTCAAGGCACTTTACAAAAAATCAATTCAAATCATAAAAACACCATAAACAAATCACTTATAAAAATAAAATAAAAAGCTTCCAATCTAAGAAAACCCAGCAGATTGCATCAATTCGTTGACTTGCAGCATTCACTGCTCCATAATCGTCACACCGAAACAATTGTGTTGCCATTGACTTAGGGCAATCCCTCATACTGAGCATGCATGTAGCGACAGTGGAGAGGAAAAACTCCCCTTCAACAGGAAGAAACCTCCAGCAGAACTTGGTTTAGCACGAGCAGCCGTCTGCCACGACCGACTGGGGGGTTTGAGAAGACAGAAGACACAAAATGGATTCAGAGGAAACTGAACAATATAGTTTTTTTATTTCATTGTATTTATTTCACAGAGGAGCAGTTGTATAACATTGGTGGCAGCATCTCAGCCGATATCCTCCTCCAATAAGTTGTCTCAGCTAACAGAACGCCAGACCACTTTCTGAACACCTTCTATGATCTTATTTGTTTTTTAGTGTTTTTATTAAATGAAAACTGAATTGATAAAAATGCCAATCAATGTCTTGACCCCTGGAATCTATGAAAATAAGGGGGAAAAAGCTAAAAAAGGGAAAAAATAGACTCATATTTGATATGCATGTACTAGTTATTATTAGTCCTTAAGATGAACAAACAAAGTAGATTAATATTACTTTCAATGAACCTGTTAAATACATTTTAGCCATGCCTTTTCAACCAACATTTGCAACATTACATTTCAATGTATTTTCATCAGCCACCCAAAAATTATTCTTAAGAACTCTGCAATGATTAAATGGAATTTCTCCCCTTGTAATGAGTTTTACCTGGTGTAAATCACACTTTTCTTCCAGACGCCTACAGGATCGAATTCACCGCCCTGATCTTTGAGCTTTGAACTATTGCAGAGCAACGCAGATAAGAAAGTTACTCAGTTCAAGAGCTTTTAATCAATGATTCTCATCCAACCACCGCACAAATCTAGCTAAAATTGG
Source organism: Orestias chungarensis (assembly GCA_032876305.1). Lineage (NCBI taxonomy): Eukaryota > Metazoa > Chordata > Actinopteri > Cyprinodontiformes > Cyprinodontidae > Orestias > Orestias chungarensis. The sequence goes on along the minus strand of JAVLVB010000678.1, from coordinate 3,505 downwards.
ATTCCTTTTTATTTTTCTACTGTGCATGTTTGCAAAGAAAAAGATAATTACACGCATGCTTTCTTTTTTAACAAGTGCATTGTGACACATTTAAGGTTTTTACCCAGTTTTACTTTAACTACCAATTAAAATGAGCGTGTTGCGTGTTTAAGTTTAGCCATATAGTTTCCATCTGAGATGTTATATCACGTCTGCCTCAATTGATATACTAAACAGTGAAATATTGGAATTTTTTTTTTATTATGCGTTTCATCGTTTTGTTTCTTGCCCCTACTATATAACAGTGGCCCCACCTCAACACAATGCCCATCACAATTTAAACATACAAACATCAGAAGCATGAACTTGCTGTTACTGCTGGGCTTCTAATTATTTATTATATTTAAAAAACACAGTAATTGTTCAAAAAATCTTTTTATTACAGCAGGTTATATGCATCCTTCATCTACATTTATGACTCTATATTAGTTTACTCTGGGATTCTTTTATTAGGTTGGCCTTCTATAGGATACAGCTTTGAGTCACATTTTCAGTTAAGTTGTGGCTTTCTAAAATATTGCGTTACCTAAAAAAATGTTTTTAAGCTCAAATTGTTGTTTCTGTTCAAACAACTAACTGTGGCAAGGTTAATCATTCAGCTTTTGGATTAGGATTTAGTCATTTTTAACTGTAATAGTGGCCAGTTTCAAACAGGAAAGGGAAAAGTGCCGCTTGCTTCTCTCTAGAGTAGGTACTTCATACTGATTGGCTGAGGTAAGAGGTTGAAAATCTTTAGTTGGTATATTATCCCAACTTGACCACTTTAAAAGTTCCCAAACCTGATCTAAAGTCTCAGATTCTCAAAATCCAAAACACTTTGTTTCTATATTATTTATTCTTATAGTGAAATAAATTAAAACCACTGAAGCCAAACTGCCTCATAGCATGCTTCTTATTGCCTCATGCTTCTTATTATTGTGGCAGCTGATCATCAGCCTTCTCTTTTCAATACTAATAAAGTTCCCAAAATGGAGTTAAATTAATAACAATGATAAAAACCTGGTCTCTTCTCGCTGGACCTGCAGTAACTACTTGAAACTGGATGTTTTTTTTTTCCTTCAAATATCTTTTATTGATGCGCCACCATATCTTTTTGGACCAGCAAATCTAAAAACACAGAAGGGATCCTTTAATTGCCAGCATTACATCATTGACCAAGAAAACTGAACCAATCAGCTTGTTTTTCTGGGACGAAGCAAAAGTGGTCACTCCTATTTCCGCCCAGAGTGACCCAACGCAGTTATGATCTTTCTGCTTTGCAACAGATGCTTTTAGGTATAAAAAGTTAAAAACGGTTTTTACCCGTGTGGTTGTGAAAGGAACGAAGACTGGGATGTACAGACAGACTCCTAAAGGTCGGATTTGCTCACATGGACCTCAGATTTGTGTCAGTCCTTTTTATCCCAGCAGACATGGGCTTGCTGCGGTCATCCTGAACCACCAAGATGGAAGTGAGGGGGAAGATAAAGAAGTATATCCTGCTTTGTGCCATTGCACTACTGGTAAATATATAGTTATGGAATATCATAACGAAACATTTCCTGAGAATTGGGCCAAAGTGTGACTATAGTTGTATACAGAAATCTTAAATAAGGTAAAAAAGAAAAATGATTAAATCTAAATAAATGGTCCTGATGCTGAGTAACAATTGTCAGTGTATGTGAGAGGGCCCAGTTTTTAAGGAATGCTGATTGAGTTTTTCTTATTATGTTTCTTAGAGGGTATGTTTTGTGTATGTGTCTTTTAAATCAATGGTAAAATTCCCCATTCTTCTTAAATGTACATATATACACAAACTAGAATCTTTTGAGTATATAAATAAAAGAATTAAACATTTGACATAATAGATTTGAAATACCCTAAATTTCGATTTCTGCTCCTATTTTGGTTATATAATGTTGTTTTTTCCATAAACCCCCCCCCCCCTGTTGTTTGAGCATATGTCCTCCATGTTGCTCCCGCTGGTCATTAGTTCTACTGGTATCCAGGCCCAGCAGGTATATTTGGGCAACAGACAGATCAGACATGGATTTAAAGGAGTAATCCTCCTTTATCGTTCAAATTTATATGCAAAGGTTCTGCATGGGCAGCCGTTTGTGTCAATGTTAACCAAATTTTTACCACTTTTTCCTCCCAGGTTGTGAGGTCAGTACTCATCCAGCTGACGATACTCAGTGGTTCAGTTATGAACCTCCAGCCCCCTCGGAGATTCCCACAATCCCAGGCCTGCATGGATCTGATCACTCTTCGCAGCATCAAATAACAGGAGCAGATCGTATGGAAATGTTGCAGGAATGTGTCGATACCAATGCATTTGTTGGACTCTATGGCCACAGAGAACCAGAGGAAATGAACCCTTGTTCGTCAGGGTTTTTACATGACTTCTATGTCGGTAAGTGGATTCCTGATGCTTTTTATGTACCTGTAGAACTGCTTAAAAGGTCTCTTTGATTTGGTGGAAGGAATAAAATAAGTATATATACATTTCTCTAAAGGAGTTAGGGTTTTTTAATAAAGGTTGTCTGCCAGTTATGTTTTCATATCATTCATCTTGTGTTTGATAGATGAAAAAGAAAACCACTGATGCTTTTGGGAAATGTTTACCCCATATTTTCCATTGCAATGGAAATTACAGATTGTCAAGATATCTGGAGTAAAAACATATTTTTATACACCTTCTCTTGAACAGTTTGTTCTCTTCCAACGTGTTATTTCAGCAACATTTGGATGAACAAAACAGAAAAATTTGATATGAGGTTTTTCTGAAAACACAATCCTGCATGGGTGCTTGCTTCCAATATCTCAATATTTCTCAACAGATGATTACTTTTCCTGGTCAAAGCTTAAGGGAGCAGTTGTAAATTATTGTGAACAGTAAAAGAAGAAAGTGATTTATTTTTTGGCTTTCAATGTTTATACTTTCTTTGTAATAACTCTTATGATATTTACAAATAGTCTGTTACAGGCTACAAAACTAAATAATTCATAGCAAGCAGATTATTAGAAATCCAGGCTGAAGATGATGGAACAAATGATTGACACTAAATGCAAACATCTGTTTTGCAGTGAGACAAAACGTGGTGCTAGAGGTGGAGGTGGTGGAGGAAGTCTCTGTGGAAGACACTTTAGAACTGATGTGAGAAAAAAAAACACAATCTTTTTTTCCTCATGAATATTTGCATTATTTTCTATTGTCTGGTGAAGATTCCACATTCTTAAGAAACATGTCAGCATTTCCATGTAAAAAGAGAAAAGCTGAATTTCTGCCTTTTTCTTCCCAGGACTGAGGATCTGTATGCAGATGATCTCCTCGATGTTGAGTTTCTGCAAAACAAACAACTCCACCCATCATAAAGACCCGAAATTAGATTTAATTTCCCCCAAACATTCTCTCAGTCAGCTTCTTATTAGATGTGACTTGATATATGTGTTCCCTTTTTAGTCTGTAATCTTGGAATTATCAACG
>JAVLVB010000677.1:262870-297884 GCA_032876305.1 Orestias chungarensis | reverse complement strand
AGGTAGGACTTGAACCAGTTTAGAGCCATACCCGTGATTCCCACCCAGTCTTTTAACCTCTGTAATAAAATCACATGGTCAACTGTATCAAAGGCGGCGGTCAGGTCCAGCAGAACTAGGACAGAGACTTTGCCTGCATCTGAGTTTAGGCGGATGTCGTTTGTCACCTTGATCAGAGCTGTCTCAGTGCTGTGGTGGGACCACATAGTATAGTATGATGTCAAAAATGAGCTCAAATGACACAAAGTATAGTATGACGTTCAAAACGGTCAAAATGACACATAGTACACTGTGTTACAAATTATTATGCAGTAATATGTTCTCAGATTTTCCAAAATTACCTATATGAATTGCAGTCATTGTAATTTTCCAGTCATCAACTATTAGAGTACAATTAAAAGGTTTTTGAACAAACTGCCAATGATAACAGTATATTTTAAAAAAAATAACCCTCAAAATGCATGTTCCAAATTATTATGCACAGCAGAGTTTTCAGCCTTTTCATTTTTATAAAGAACAATTGTCATTTTTGAAATTATAAGCATTAGCGGGTTATTACAAACTGAAATCAAACAGTTTTTCAGTCAAAACTTTATTGTAGGTGATGTTACATTTGCACATAGGACCCCTTGTTCAAAAGGAGCATCTGAACTCTCTCGTCCATTGAATTTATCAGGTTTTGGATGGTATCTGGTTCAATTGTTTTGCATGAGGACAGAATACCCTCCCAGAGCTGTTGCTTAGATTTGAACTGCCTCCCGCCATCATAGACACTCCTTTTGATGATGCTCCAGAGGTTCTCAAAGGGGTTGAGGTCAGGGGAGCATGGGGGCCACACGATAAGTTTGTCCCCTTTTACGCCCATAGCAGCCAGAGATGCAGATGTGTTCTTTGCAGCATGAGACGGTGCATTACCATGCATGAAAATGATCTTGCTGCGGAATGCACGGTTACATACTTCTTGATTGTGCGGTGATCACAATGAAGTGTCTTGGCAATGTTGATTGTAGTCATGCCTTGACCTAAACACTCCACAATTTGTTGCTTCTCAGATGCCGACACATCCTTGTTCTTTCCCATTTTGGCTGAAAACGTAGGCTGCTTAATAATGTGGGACAGCCTTCTTAAGTAGTCTTGCCTTTAATTGGACACACCTGCCAAACTAATTAGCACAGGTGTCTGCAATTGCTTTCAGTGATATAAAGAGCCCTGACACACATCACCATCAATGAGTTTAACTGACAAACAAAATAATTCTTACCTTATCACTCCTAAACACTTTTTGCATAATAATTTGGAACAAAGTGTATAGTATGATGTTCAAAATGGATCAAAATGACACATAGTAAAGTATGATGTCAAAAATGAGCTCAAATGACACATAGCATAGTATGTTGTCAAAAGTGAGCTAAAAAGACACATAGTATATAGTATGACGTCAAAAATGAGCTCAAATGACACATAGTATAGTATGATGGTCAAAATGACACATAGTATAGTATGACGTTCAAAATCGGTAAAAATGAGACATAGTATAGTATGACGTTCAAAATCGGTAAAAAAAATCAGACATAGTATAGTATGACATTCAAAATCAGGATAAATGACACATAGTATAGTATGACGTCAAAAATGAGCTCAAATGACACATAGTATAGTATGATGGTCAAAATGACACATAGTATAGTATGACGTTCAAAATCGGTAAAAATGAGACATAGTATAGTATGACGTTCAAAATCGGTCAAAATGACACATAGTATAGTATAACGTTCAAAATCGGGATAAATGACACATAGTATAGTATGTTGTCAAAAATGAGCTCAAATGACACATAGTATAGTATGACATTCAAAATCGGTCAAAAAGACATTATATAGTATGACGTCAAAAATTAGCTCAAATGACACATAGAATAGTATGTTGTCAGTTTTGTGCAGTATAAAAACTATAGATGTTATAAAAACATATAAATAAATTGTTTAATTGTTCATGAGAATAATGGAAGTTGGAAAAAAGCTTCTCTGTAGCTGGTCGTACGGGTCTTCATGTGGCCGAAGCCTCGGCCTGATGGAAGGCACCGAAACAGGTGACGGCCAGGGTGAGACGGGTCGGTGATGATCTTCTCTGCACGCTTCCTGGTTCTGGAGGCATGCAGGTCCAGTAGTGCGGGCAGCTTTACACCGATGGTCCTCTCTGCAGACTTGATAATGCGCTGCAGTCTCTTGGTGTCGTGTTTTGTGACAGCACTACCCCACACTGTGATGGATGTGGTGATGATGGACTCTATGGTGGCTGTGTAGAACTGCACCATCAGCTCTTGGGCTAGGTTGAACTTCCTCAGCTGGTACAGAAAGTACATCCTCTGTTGAGCCCTCTTGATGATGGAGTTGATGTTGCTGTCCCACTTCAGGTCCTTGGAGATCATTGTGCCCAGGAACTTGTAGGACTCCACAGCCATCACAGTCCTGTGTAGGATGGTGAGTGCTGGCAGGGTTGGGGGGCTCCTCCTGAAGTCCACGGTCATCTCCACTGTTTTTGCTGTGTTCAGCTCCAGATTGTTCTGACTGCTCCAGAGGACAACCTGATCAACCATCCATCTGTAAGCACACTCATCACCGTCACTGAAGAGACCAATGACTGTTGTGCCATCTGCAAACTTCAGGATTTTAACAGAGGAGTCCACGGAAGTACAGTCATTTGTGTACAGCGAGAAGAGCAGTGGGGAGAGCACACAACCCAGTGGAGCACCCGTGCTGATGGTTCGGGTCACTGAAGTACACTTTCCCAGCCTCACCTGCTTTTTTCTGCCAGTAAGAAAGTCAGTTATCCACTGGCAGGTGGAGGCTGGTACGCTGAGTTCAGTCAGTTTGCTGTGTTATTGTCCTGGAATAATTGTGTTGAAGGCTGAGCTGAAATCCAGGAAGAGAATTCTTGCATAAGTTCCTGGATGTTCAAGGTGTTGGAGGATGAAGTGGAGACCCATGTTCACTGCATCGTCCACCGAACGGTTGGCCCGATAGGCAAATTGTAGGGGGTCTAGCAGGGGCTCCGTGATTTCCTTAATGTGGTTGAGAACTAGTCTTTCAAAGGACTTCATGACCACAGAGGTCAGGGCAACAGGTCTGTAGTCATTTAGTCCTGTGGTAGTTGTCTTTTTAGGAATGGGTATTATTGTGGAGCTTTTAAAACAGGACGGAACAACACACAGATCCAGTGATCTGTTGAAGATCTTAGTAAAGACAGGTGCAAGCTGGTCTGCACAGGTCCTCATGCAAGAGGGAGAAATTCCATCAGGACTTTCTGTTTTTTTTTAAAGATAGATAAAAAGATAGATCTATCTCATTGATCTATGATTGATTCATAGATATATATATAGATCTACAAACTTCTATATAAAACGTTGTGTTGTCAACAGCGAAAGGGGGAGTCAGGACTAGTTCCCTAACCAAAGTCAAGTCTGAAGTCCGTCAGTCACGATCTTCTTAACATTCTCATCCAAGGTGAAGATCTTAGTCGGTCCGTGTCGAGCTAAGCTAAACCTGGACGGTGGAGGAGATCATCTCCACCGTTACTTTGTACACCAACCAGTCGGCGGAGGAGTCCCGTCTCTTAGTCATTTTGTTCCAAGACTCAAGTGAACGTAAAAAATAAAAAATAAAAAATAAAAAGAAACTAGATACCTTAAAGTTTCCATCTGATGTTTAGCTTCTGTGTCACTACAACTATCTGTTCATTTACAGACACCTAGTCGGGGCCACATGTATGCAGCAACAGAGTTTGATCTCTTAATCCTAGAATTAAGAATCAGTTCATTTGTATGGCGCCAAATTACAACACATGTCGAAATTCATTTCATTCAAGTCATAAATGCATCATAAACAAATGAGTTTTAAAACGTTTCCAATGTAAGGAAACCGTTTGGGAGAGAAAGTCAACCGTGAACATCCTCTTCATGAGACTATTATTGGAAAACAGACTCTCTTCAGTCAGAGGCTTAATTACTTAGCTGTTAAACAGACTGCTACAGGAGATCTTTCCTGCACACAACCATTAATATCTACAACAAGTAAGTCCTCAGTTAAATGAGATTCTCCAACAACATTTAGTTTCCCTTTTGCATAAATAAATTATTTTTGATTGGATTTTGATTTGATTTGAAAATAAATATTAAAAGTATCAAAATGTAGTTTAACAAACTAAATTTAGAAGTAAAATCAGAAGCTGTGAAACAATTGAGACAAACGTAATTACTTTAAAAATGGCTGAACACATTTTGCAGGAGGATGGAAAGGTTGCAAATATCACCAAACACTTTTATAAAAGGCTCTTAAATGTGAAGCTTGGAAGAAATTCAGAAACTGCTAAACAAAGAACGAAGAGTCCAAACACTTCTCCTTCAGACTGACTGGAATTTGAGAAAATCACCAAACTGAATCCATATCAGGATAAAATGATTCCACAAACTTTAGCACCATTTATTTATTTAAGTCATTTTCTTTAAGTTTCCTGGCATTCCTAACTTTGGAGAGAAAAACAAGGTTTTCCTTCCACCTCTAAAAATTAACTTTCTCTTAATGTACATCTTTATCTATTGCTGCATTATTATTTGAGTTACATCTGAGATTATCTGCAGGCTAGAATGAAAACTAAAAACAATTACTGTATAAGTTTTTGCACCCTGAAGATAAAACAAGTGTTAGAATACATTTATTATATAAGTGATAATCTGAAAGAAAACGGTGGAGTGTGATGATACTAACTTTTACTGTCAAACATTGATTAAGTTCCTTCTCAGAAATTTGAACATGGTATCGATTTAGAGATTACACAGAATAATCTGACAGAGAAATCCTCTTTACGTACTTTTATGTTCGGGACGAACAGATCTTTAAAATTAAACCCTCCCTACGTCTCTTTGGGACTAAACGGATGCAAACTTTAGACTTTTAACTAAAAAAACAAAAACATTGCGGCTGAAATGAAACGGTTTATCAGAATCGTCTTAGTTGGTTTTTAGAAACCTGAGGCTGATTGAAAGTAAAGAAACAGAAACTTGGAGTGTTCCCTAATTTTAATAATCATTTTATAATCAGGTTTACATGATTCTGACAGCAGGTTAGAAAAGTGTTTCATATTAAAAACTACAATCCTTAAATCATGTTTACAAACATTTTATAGAAAAAAGTTGAGATGCATTTTATAACTTTTAGACTTTAAGATAAAAAAAAAAATATTTAGATTTTTCAATTAAGTTATTTTATTTATTTTAAGGCTTCATTTCAGGCAGAGTCGGTCTAGAGCAGAAATCCTGAAAACACGAATATAAACCCAAGGATACATCGATATTTACATACAGCATTATGTGAGATCTTCCTTAAATAAAAACAGCTTATACAGAGCATTGAGAACATTAAGGTAGAAAAATAGGAGATTTATATCCTCCCAACATCATTTATAACAGCTTTAAATGTGGCTCCAAAAATTTGTGTAAATGTTAAGATTAGATTATGACAGATTACTGATTATTTCACAGTCGGGTTTGGGCTGTGTCAGTTTTCGGTGCCATAATGAATAGAACTCGAACCGAGGCGTCTAGGTTCTTCCTGCTGTCTCTGATTGGACGCTGGAGACAATCGTGGGACAGCTCAGCGTTATAAGTGCTCGGCTTGTTGGACGTTTACATTAAGAAAAGGGCATTTTTAACCTGGTTAAATCACCATGGTAACAAAATTGTGCCTTTAATAGGTCAAACTACAATAAATCCAGTCGGCATCAAGGAACCAGAGGTTACGATCAAACATCAGCCGGACGTGAATCAATTTCCTGCGTGACAGTCCGAACGATCCAATTTATTACGTTTTTTAACTTCACAAAAATCGTTTCTAAAGCATCTGTAGTCAGAACTTTCATATCGCCTTTTTCTGTCATTACCGTGAGACGTGCGTCATAATTGTGAACCCGAAGAAGCCAGACCGGGGTAAATCTGGACATAAACAATGTCCGAAGCAAGCGGTGACGAGTTTAGCTTTCTTCTTTCTCAGGTTCCTTCATCTAGTTACGGTCGGCTCCCGTTGCTCAACAACCTTAACCTTAATTTAGTTAGTAATAGTTACAACAATAGTGACGTCTGAATCCAGCATCAACACCTGCAGGGTAATCATAGCCCTCTTCACACCTTCTCCCCAACTCGGCTCTCCAAGGAGTTTCTTTGATCGCCGGGCTTCGTCTTTTTTCCTCAAATTAAAACCTTTCTGGAAGCTCCACCTGCTTTGCTACAGATATTTAAGAAAAACTCTGTGTAAAACTCTCTGATGGCTTTTATTGGAAACAGAAGACAAACGAATATTACGTTAGTATCCAACATTTGTTTTTATCCTAGTATATCGAGATAAAATAAAGAATAAACATGCGCTGGCTGCAGAATTAATTTGGTTGTTGCAAAGAATATCCCTTAATCCCTAATCTCAGGAAACACTTCAATATATAAATCAGTTGAGTTTAATCTGAAGCTAAAAATACATTTACAACAGCTCAGTTGAAGCCACGTTTTCCTTTTATTCTTCGGTTTAACAACCACACGCGTCTAAACGATGAACCACAGGACGGAGATTTTAATCCAGAATAAGAGCGGATGGTTTTGGTTTCCATGGTAATTTATCCAACATTAAAACTGAAACTGTTTGTGTGTTTCAGGCCTTGAAAGAGAAATTAGTGAGAATTTTATTTCGGCAGCTGACGCCGCGTTGAAGGCTGCTCAACGTGAGCTCGGGTTCGATCCGACGCCTTGCTAGAACCCGCCGCGGTGACACCGGTTCTGATCCGTTTCCTCTCTCCTGATTGGATGAGCGTCGTCATCTCCTTAACGTCCGTTGTAGATTAAATCTGAAGAGGCAAAATCGTGATTTAAAGACTTCCTGTCCTATCTTACAAAAATAAGAGAAGTTAAGCACAACATTTCTAACAAATCCTGAAGTTTAATTAAATTATTAGTTAAATTATGCAGGTTTTAATATTAAGAGTTGGTTTTTTGTTTTGTTTATCACGCCTAAACATCTCCTTCATTGTTTAGATGTAAGATTGCCTGAAAGGCTTTGAGGTTTCTGTTTACTAAAATATAAATTATGAATGTTTCCCATCGACTGCAGTCAAAAGAAAGCGGACACTTAATTTAGATTTAGTCTCCAGATGTAGATGTGAGCAATTTTACCATTTAACCAATTAAATGGGACCTCATCTGACTTCAAACGACTGATAAAAAAAGTATGAGGAGAAATATATTCCAGTGTTATTATTATTATTGCTAGCAAAGAAAATATCTTTAAGGTAATTTATAATCTGCATGTTTATGTAGTTTGTCCTGTTTTCTGATTGTTTTACATTTCGAGGGGCGGGCTTCTTTTGAAGACACAGCTAAAAAAACAAAGTCATGACGCGCTCTTTATCTTTGTTAGCCTCTTAAATCTTTTTTCACACTCACTTCATGCGTGTCACTCCATCAAAACGACAATCTCTTTTTCTTTGCAATGAAATTTAGGCAAACTTAAGTCCTAAAGTGTGAAGACTATGAGCTGACTCACCGCGGCAGTATTCTGGGTTGAAGTTCTCGTAGATGGGGTAGAGAGGATTCTCCTGCTCGCTGCGGTGCTTCCTGGCCCTCAGGACGTCTCTCACGCACTGATGCAGGAAGGCGTACTGACACTGAAACACATGGGAGCACGTTCCCGTTAGTCTGCTCGGCGCCGTCGGGGCGTCTTTCTGCCTGTGCGGTTCGCCACCTCGGTCTGGACCATGTGCTGGCGGTGCAGCCGCAGGTCAAACACGCAGCCGTACAGGTCCACGCTTTCTTTGGAGTCCAGCTGCTGCAGAATCCGATCCAAGGCGACGAAGGTCCCGGTGCGGCCGACTCCGGCACTGACGCAAAAACAAAACACACGATCCAGTTAAGCATCCAGCGAAGCGTGGTTCTGGCTGGACCCTGCAGGTCTGCTCGGCGCCTCACCTGCAGTGCACGACGGAGGAACCGGTATTCGGCGATCGGTCCACGTAGTCCCGGACCGTCCGGACGAACTGGATCAGTGACTGTGTGCTCTCCGGGACGCCGTGGTCCGGCCAGACGGTATAGTGGAAGTGGCGCAGCGTCCGCGGGTATCGCCTGTTCTCCTGTAAAACCAGGGAGGTAGATTCAAGAGCTTCTGATCCGGGACGCGTCAGAAACTGAAGATTCTTGTGAAACCGCTGGTGAACTCCATTACCGAGGTGATCTTGAACTCTCTGATGGTCCACTCGGGCAGGACGGACTCGGACAGCATCTGGATGACCAGGTCGCCGTAGTACAGCGGCTCCTTGTCTGCAGGCCAGTACTGGTCGCACTTCACCTGAAAGCACACAGAGGATGTTCGCCTCGTCATGAGAGAGTATCTAGTCTGTGCGCTAAATCAGTTCCGGGCAGAAACCACCGATAACAAGCAGGGGGAAGGTGTTAGCGCTGCGCTAGTAGAGAACAAAAACCTGCTCAGGTCGTGTTTTTCTGCCGTAGGTCGCTGAGTACCTCTCAGAAACATTCAGACACAATAAAATACTGAATATTAATATACTGAAATACTGAATATAATACTAAAGAGGGACATTCTGGTAGGAATCACTGTGTCGGCGCGGCGTAGCATGGAGGATCTGCAGAGATCTTCTGGCAACACTCTATAGATCCTCTATAAGGTTCTAGTCTGACCATTAACAGTTTTTCTAAGGTTCATTTCTATTCCTCTCTTTTTTTCTTCCACTCAATTTTCAAACTCTCTCTGAAAAACCAGTTTGTTAGATATGGAACGTTTTTGTGGCTTCACCACAACAACTTAAAAAAAAAAGCTGTAATCAAGCACAAAGAGGAAAAATCAGTGGAAGGAAAAGCTGTCCTGACCAGAACGTATGAGGAATTATGAAGAAGAGATGAGAGACCAGGAGGAGGCTTCTGGAGCATCTCTGGTGGACTCCTCCGTGCTACGCGGCACTGACATGGCTTTACACTACTTACACTGTGTTCCAAATTATTATGCAAAAAGTGTTTAGGAGTGATAAGGTAAGAATTTTTTTGTTTCTCAGTTAAACTCATTGATGGTGATGTGTGTCACAGGGCTCTTTATATCACTGAAAGCAATTGCAGACACCTGTGCTAGTTAGTTTGGCAGGTGTGTCCAATTAAAGGCAAGACTACTTAAGAAGGCTGTCCCACATTATTGAGCAGCCTACGTTTTCAGCCAAAATGGGAAAGAACAAGGATGTGTCGGCTGGTCAGAAGCATCTAACTAGGGAGTGTTTAGGTCAAGGCATGACTACATTCAACATTGCCAAGACACTTCATCGTGATCATCGCACAATCAAGAAGTATGTAGCTGATTCAGAGCACACAGGTGTGCGTGCTGATAAGGGAAAATTGAGGACTCTTTCCAACAGGCAATTACGTCAGGTTAAAAGAGCAGCTGCAAAAATGCCTCGTCATAGCATTAGACAAGTTTTTGAAGCTGCTGGTGCCTCAAACGTCCCCCGAACAACAAGATGCAGGGTCCTTCTGAGGTTTGCAGCTGTGCGTAAGCCATCCTGTCGACCTCCTCTATCCACTGCACACAAGCAGAAACGGCTCCAGTGGGCCAAACAATACATGAAGACTGACTTCAAAACTGTTTTGTGCAAATGTAACATCACCTAGAATAAAGTTTTGACTTGAAAACTGTTTGATTTCAGTTTGTAATGACCTGCTAATGCTTATAATTTCACAAATGACAATGTTCTGTTCTTTATAAAAATGAAAAGGCTGAAAACTCTGCTGTGCATAATAATTTGGAACATGCATTTTGAGTGTTTTATGTTTTTTTAAATATACTGTTATCATTGGCAGTTTTGTTCAAAAACCTTTTAATTGTACTCTAATAGTTGATGACTGGAAAATTACAATGACTGCAATTCACATAAGTAATTTTGGAAAATCTGAGAAAATGTTATTTGCGAGCCGTCGTCGTGATGACCAGAGAAAAAACTCCTCTGTAATGTTCTGGTTAAAAATACACCCATCCTACCCGTCCTTTCTCCACACACTGCGTAACCATGACAACGTTGTGCACACCGTGCTCCCACACCATCCTCCAGAAGTCGTCCTTGGTGCCCGGCAGCGGCCCCTGGGTGGCAATGAACTCTCTGCGGTAGTTGTTACCCTGCAGAGGTCGGATTGGGGGGGGGGGGGATCAGGATGGGCTCGTCTTCATGCAGCGAGCGTGTCTGGTGTGTTTGTTCGTACCGGTATGTAGCTGGCGTTGATGTAGTCCGAACACGGGTCGTCCTCTAGGTAGGAGAGCTTCACCCGGGTCGAGTCGTCTGGAAACGGGTTTGATTCAGAGATGCTGCTTCTTTTTTAGGCCAGGAATATTTTTTTGTAATCATGCTAACGGGCGTCAACGGATCAATTATGTGTTAAAACCTAAATCCCTTCTTCAGTCTCTAACTAGGACTATATAGATTTAAAATGTTTTTTACAATAAATAGCTTTTAAATTTCGCTTCTTACCAACTGAGCCTGTTTTGAATTCATCTTTGCTCCAATGAAACAAACAGTAAACTTCCACTGCAACTAAGAAACAATCTGCTTATAAACCAAATAGTTTAATACCTTTAATATGACTAAGTTAACTTATAATACCTTTAATGGTTTAAATCATGTGTGTCAGACTCAGTGAGCTCATTTTATATATTCTTTTTGTTAATGGCCCGGCGATACGGACAACATAAAAAACTACAGATCCCACAATGCACCGCTCCTTCATTTAGCTCATGGCTCAAACATATATCTGTGTGAGCAGCTCTCCTCACTGATGACAAACTCAAGAAAACATGCCGGGCGTCCATCTTTGATAAAACGACACAAGACCAAAGAAAACTGAAGGATTTGGTTTGATAAGTGGACATTTTTGTTTTATGTTTACATTTCAAATTTGTCTAATTTGAACAGAGTATATTTTTTATTGAGAACAAAATCTTTTGGGATATTTTAGTAAGTTTATTCTTTATTATTTATTTAATTGTATTATTTTTATAACATAATAATAAAGACATTTGAATGTTTGCTCTTTTATTTTTCACTTTTTTTCCCTAACTTGCATAATTTAGGTTGGATATATATTTTTTTTATGGAGAGCAAAATATCAGTTATTTCACATTTAAGTCGATTTATTCCAGAATAAAAGTCTTGCCTGTTTTAATCCATATTAATGCTAAAAAAATAAAAGTTACATTTCAGTGTTCAGTAAACGTTTCTCCTGAGTTTGGCACCCGTGCTTTAAACACTCTAGATGTTACCCTGGATTATTTTTCTTTCTGCTGCAGAAAACGTCTCTTTACTCTTGCAGGTTTTCTTAACTTAAAGTTGTGTTTGAGCCGCAGAGTTTAAACTGAAACTCACACGGCAGGATGTTGTTGTAGCGGTTCTTCCCGCGGTTCTCCGGCAGTCGGGCGACGTCCATCGTCTGGTTCCGGCCAACGTCCTTCAGATCCTGCAGAGACGAGATTCTGACTTAGAAAGCTTATTTTACTCAAACAGCAGATTAACGGTCGGTTTGGGATCAGAGAAAAGTCCAAAGACGCTAAACTGTCTGAGGAGAACGATAAACCTTTCACTGATGCTCCACCGTATTCATTTACCTCAAACTCCTCAGACAGCAGGTAGTTGGAGTCGGCCTGCAGTTTGCAGAGATGGGACTCGAAGTGACCCGCTTTGACGGGACTGCAGGACGGAAAACGAGTTCATCGTCTGCTGGTTCTTAAATCTTTGGATTTAGATTCAGAGAGAGCAAACTCACCTGGTGACGCGCCGATTACTGCAGGGAGGACAGAAAAACGTGTGTTAGGTTAAACATAATTATCCTGTTAGTTTGCAGAACAATGTTCGTGTTTTCTGTTGCAGAACATTTATGGGAGAAGGAAAATCGTAGCTGATTAACTGCTGGAAACTGGAAACTAATGCTTCACATGCTGGACAAAGGGAAACGCTGGGAACTAACCGTCTGCTAAAGAGCGTTTACAGATGCAACTCACCTCCTCACTCCCATGTACATCCCCGAAGCCGGGACCTCTTTCCACATGCTCATCCTCACCACCGGGCTCGCCTGCACGGCGCTGCAGGCACACAATCCACAGAGATTTGATGATTATCTCAGCAGCAGTGAAACAATCAAATCTTGCTTTGGACTCAGAGCCAGAGCTCATTCTGTTAGTGTAAGATTCACAAACATGTTTTACTGCTTGTCACCAGGTTTGTTTGGCGTCTCGAGGAGGAGTAAACGAGCTATGGCTACGCTACCATAGCAGCAAAACGCGATCCTCATCCTTTAATCGTACTTGAAGGATAATTGGTTGGAAATTTGTCTTTCCTTAATGTTGGCTATTAATCCAAATAAAAAACAACCTTCCACTACAACCATGTTTGTCTGGGTTAAGCTCTACCCGAGCTGCACGATCTCAGCTCAGCATTAATGTTCTCACTTGAAAAACGTTCAAATGTTTCAACTTAAAACTGTGATGGGAAAAATCGGAACGCTTGTGTCGCATTTTATCTGTCAAAACAATGGTCAATGTGAGACGTGCGTCAATTTCCAGCAGCAGAAGAAGACAGACCTGGTAAATCTGGACGTAAACAACGTCTCAAGCAAGCGGTGCCGAGTTTAGCTTTCTTACTTTCTTAAACAGAGCGATTTCGGTCCAAGGTGTGAAAACTAGTTTGGTAAAACTGTGGTTTGTTAAACATATTTGTCAGACATTACATCGTTTCTGTAAAGTAGCTGTGAGGTAATGCTGCATGTATGCAAAAAAGTCATACATTATTTTGTTCTGTGAAAGATTGTATGTTGGTTTTGAAATGTACAATTTATATTTGTATTCTATGTTGTGAAAATGGTTCGTTAAATTTATTTGTGGTTTTCACAGTTAAAAATATGATTCAGATTTGATGCTTTTTGAGTTATTTTAGGTCCACTGTGTTAATGTATGTCAAAATGGAAAAATAACTGTAAATCCACAAAGAGAAGTTTGTGCTGAAAACAAGGATACCAAGCAAATCAGGATAAACATTTTTTGAAAGTGAAATATAAAAATAAAACGGCCAATTACACCCTGGACTCCAGAGGGTTCGGCCGGTTTTCTACTCACACTTTGCGCAGCCTCTGCCTGTAGGCCAGCAGGGAAGCGACGGCAACCATCATCCCGATGAGGAACATCCCGGCGCTCAGGCCCTCCACCACGCCACCTAGGGGCTCTGGCAGAAATGGCGCAGGTGAGCTCAGTGCAAGGCTTTGGGTTTTCGCCTCCAAAAAAATGTCTAACTTCTCACCTGCATGTGTCCTGAGCGGCGAGGACAGGTACGAGTCTGAGAAGAGCGGTTCGGTGACCTCTCGGAGGTTTTCGTCGAACAGTTTGGTGAACGCTCGAACGCTTAGCCTACACACACACACACACCTGGGTAAGACCCTGGCTCCCTCTCTGAGCGTCACCTGTTCTGTTTACCTGTAAGACGTTTTAGCTTTGAGCGGCCCGTCGCAGAAGCGGCCGTATTCGCTGCCAAGGAACAAATCATCGTCATGGTAATGATCGCAAGCTCCGCCCAGCCGCTCTCCTCCTGCGCCTAGATTCACCTCCACCACCTGATCAGGTTAAGAGTCATGATTATTACAAGGCTGTCGGTTTTTCAGCTCTTTGTCTCTCCTGATGGTTTTTGATCTAAGGTTTAACTGAAGCGGGAACCAATCAGGTGTCACCTGTCCGGCGCCCTCTGCGTCCTGAGGACAGCGGCTGGGGAAGTACGCCGTCTGATACGCTCTGACGGACGAGTTGCTGATGTAGTCGCGGTACGAAGGCAGAGGGTGGCGCTGTTCCGGCTGCAGGTTCTCATCAGCTGTGAGGGGAAGAGGAGTTTCACTTCCTGTTCAGATTTTGTTTGGGATCAGCAGAAGCTGAAAAGTGCGGCATGTTTTTAATTTATGATGAACATTTCAGGAACCTCAACCTAATAAATGTTGATGGATATGATGGATTTTTTTTAGTGGAACATTTTTTCTAAAATATGGCAACAATTAAAGATTAACTGGTACGTTTAGTTTCATTTATTTGTATAAATTCAATTTAATAATAATTATTTAGCCCCACTAACGAGTAAAAAACTTGTTTTTCTACCGTCTGATTCGGCCACGATCACCGCGAAGTATCTGACGGCCCCATTGGCGTCGCTGAACCAGGAGCAGTTGAAGCGGAACAAGATGGAGGACGACGTCATTTTGGACGACCTCTCGCTGACGCGGACACTGGGAGGCGGTGCGGGAGGACCTGAGAGGAAATTGGTTGGTCAAACATCTTTGAAAACATCATTAAATCCAACATCATCTTCAGACTCTACAGACTCTGGAGGCCACAAGTGTAATCTGTTACAGATCAGCCCAGCTGGGCAGCAAGTGGATCGTTGTGACCCCTCGAACGTTTGATTTTTCTGATTTTAGATGAGAGTTCAGAGAAGAAAAAGTAGATATTTTCTCTGCTTTAGTTATAATAAATCAGGTCTGTCGTCTGTTCCCAGGTGAGCAGACCCACTTCCACTCAACTCTTCAATAAGAACAGCCGGTTCTGTCCATACTCACGGTCTATCATGGTGACGGCGGTCTGAGTCGCCGGCTGACTCGTCAGGCCGGCAGACGACACCCTGACCGTCACGGCGTACTTCCTGAACGCCTCCAGGTGGTCCAGCGTAACCGCGGTGACGCCCCCGGCCAGCCTCAGCGCCGAGGTCAGCTCCACAAGGTCGTGGCGGCGGCACTCGACCTCGTAGGAGTCGAAGTCGGCGAGCGGAGCCGTCCAGGAGCAGGAGAGGGAGGAGGAGGAGAGAGGGAAGCAGTGGATGGACCGGAGAGGAGTCGGACCTGCAGGAGAGACGCTGCTGGGTCAGAGGCAAGAGTAATAAACCCTTACCTGCGTTTTTGGTTCTGATCTGACAAAATAAAGGAAAAGATGTGGACTAAAATTAAACCTGTTTTTTTCCGACAGCTGCTTATCAAAGTGCGACACAAATCTGGCCGAGCTCGCCTGAAACGGGGTCAGATTTAAAAATACTCCAAACATGTCCTGGATTGTTTTTTGTTTTTTTATTCTTCTGAGCCATCGCAGCCAAAACCAAACAAACACACAGAGGGTGATGAAAAAATAGCTTTTTTTCTACTGCCACCTGTTGGATGTTTTTACAAGTTTGTACCTTCAGACTATTTCACACCGTTATAAATTCAACTGTAACGACATAATCTGCAACACTCAGGCTCCAAAGAACGATTATTTCATTCAGTCCAGCTAATAAAACAACCTTAGTGCTCCAAATATTACACCAGCCGCTGTAAAAACGAAAGGAAACGGTTATATTTAACAACCAGGGTGTTTTTTCCCCAACATTTGGATTTAATAGTTAATAAATACAAAACAAACGATGCAATTATTCAAACAACTACTAAAACGCACATTTCTTATAATTTCCATGTTTACATTGTAGTAGATCTAATGAGCCGCTTCTTGCTCTGGTTAAAAAGTGATTCCAGCATCTCAATCTAATAATAGAAATTTGACTTTTTCTTTCACATTTGAGTTTAAAATCTTTAAAGAAATGAGCAATTTAAATGAATTAAAATTCATTTTTCACTTTTTGTTTGTTTAAGCAGCTAAAAATCTTAATAAAATATATATAAATATTTCAAATTAAAGAACAAAACCTGAGTCGTATTTATGAGCTGCCATGCCTACTTGTTCTCGCACTCCTCTGGATTGGCTGGCTGCTGGCTGTAGGACCTTTGGCTCCGCCCCCACTGACGGTCACGACACTGAAGTTGTACATGCGTCCCGGGAACATCCCGCTGACGAGGCGGCCGGTCAGGTGGGTGTGCGTGATGGACAGACGGTCCTCTGGCGCCCACTGCAGGCTGAAGATGTTGTAGTCTCCGGAGGCGGGGCCAGACCACAGCAGCTCTATCGACTGATTGGTCGGGCCTGGCGTGACGGACAGGTGAGTGGGAGGTTCTGGAGCTGACATGAAAACAAAATTAGCTTCAAACTCCTGAATTACAGCTTCAAATGTTTAGTGTTTAAACCTGACGTACCGGTTCGTCCAAACTCTGAGACGCTATTGGCCTGATCGCCGCTGTGGGTTATGACCTCCGCCCGGTACAGCCGGCCAGGAGTCAGTCCGAGGAAGGTGTGACTGTGATGCTCCGCCCCCAGAGTTTGAGCCCCCAGAGTTGCTCCGGACGTATCGTACAACAGCGCCTTCAATCACAAACAACCAATGAGATAAATGAGTGCAACTTCATCTGATCACATCAGAGGCAAATTGCAGTAAGTTTAATGAAAAACTAACTTTAAATATGATTATATAAGTTTTTACCAAAGCACAACTCATTACTTTTACTGGTTAGATTAAAAAAGAGAAACCAATAGAATGTACAGAAAAATTAAACATGGATTTTAATGGCTTAGAGCCAAGACACCAAAAATCTTTTTTACTTTATTATTTATATAAAACCAATCAAATGAAATATTTATACAGACATTTTCAGTTATGTTAGATCACACTTAACATCAAATAGGTTAAATAAGTTAATGTCCAAACACGTTACGGAAAAGTACAGTAGAAAAAAAAAGTGTGTTCAAAAATGTGTACAAGGAGCAGAAACAAATGAAAGCGATGAATTACTTCATCTTGAGTTGTTTTATGGATTGACTAACGATTAACCAATAAACAGACATTTTCTTAAAAACCAGAGTCTCATCTTGGACCATGTGGGTCTTTCCATAACGTGAAGGATACACTTAATATGCTGAAACAAAGAAAAGCACGTCGTAGTTGTGTAAAACACTTGGTATGTTTACAAGGAATAAACGGCCATTTGGAGCAAAAATGCTTCAGAGTGAGAGCGACATCACCTCCATGCGCCACCATAAAAAACATGTTTTGGTCCCGGCAGCGTCAGCCATCTTGGATGTGTCAGATCTGCCCCGTAAACTAATAAAAGCAAATGGACTGAAGTTGATCCAGCTTCTTACTACAAGAGCTTTAAGTTAGTAACAACTGGCTTTGTTCTTAGACAGATTCTGGATTTCAGAACTAAGCAATGTTCATATTTAGCTCATACTACGTTATAGATGACCTTAAATGGTCCAAGACTCTTGAGTTAGCATAACGGGACTAAATAACTGGCTCAGCTATGCTGCTGTTATGTCATGTTGGCTATTTACTAGATGAGGGAGAAGCAGGTTTATTCTCCTACATTTGGAAACAACAAAGTTGTTCACTAAGTTCCACATTTATTCATTATTATTTATTTATAATTTATTATTCTGCATTTTCATAGCAGAAAACAGGACGAAATGCCTCAGAATTCTTTACAATATCAAAGATCTTTGCCCGCTATTTTCTGGGGGGGTATTTAATGATAATTAAATTTGGGCAGTCGGTAAAATGTGGCGCCGTTTCCATTCTGAAGACAGAAAGTTTGTTTTTAAAGTCAGACGTTGAAACTCAGCGCAAGTCAGCACATAGGATAAGATAAAATTAATGTGTGGCCATTAAAACAATAAATACATGAGTTTTTCTCAGGTAAGCACATAATGATGTAGGAATTTATGTAAAAGGAGCCCAGACCATGTTATGAACACGGAACATGGCTGTATTTTTTTTTAGAGTCACGTCTTTATATTGAAAAATCAATTTTTTAAGACAAACTACATTTTGGGTTTTCATTCAGCGTCTGAATTAGAAGATATCCACCTGGTAGTTGTTCCGGTTTCCCTCTCCATGCTGCCAGCTGAGCGTCAGTCTGCTGGTCCGTCCTGAACTCTGAACCCGCAGAGACGACACCGGAGACGGGACTGCAGAGGACGAGAGACGTGTGGAGAAAAAACATCAGAAAACAGGGACAGAACGACGGGATCGCACGATGAAGTCCGTTTACGCTGACCGACCCGTTCTGGCGAGGACAGACGAGTCACTGCTCATGTCGTGGCTCCAGCTCACCACCAGGAGGCGGTACAGGCTTCCTGCTCGCAGGCCTGAGAACGACCAGCCGTCTGCATCCGCACCGACCCTCTGACGCCCCACCAGCTCGCCTGCAGGCTGAGAAGAGAACAGAACGATGGCGACACGAAGCTCTGATCAATTAAACGTTTCCAGGGACCATTGGGACCGTCGCACCTTCCTGCTGCCTGCTGCTCCGTGATTGGTCGTCCCCTCGGCGACGCTGTAGAGCGTCAGATTGTAGGCGTCAACATGGCCGTCCGAGGGACGCCAGGAGAAGCTGAGGGAGCTGGTGTTGACCATGACCACCGTCAGGTTTTGGACGGCGGCAGGACCTGAGGTCAAGAAGAAAAAACATTTAAAATTTCCCAACAGCGAACCGATAAATACCGGATATTGGTCCGATATCAGCCGAAAAACTAATACCAGATTATATTTGCCAACATAAAAAATCTCCAATTTATCTTTTAAAGAAAGGATACTTTATTTAACTTTTGTTCTTAGACCAATATCATTAAATTCAATAAAAATTCTGATTTCTGCTGATTTCATATCTGGTCAATAGAGATTTCTTCACAAACTTTTAGGTTTTTCTCACTTTTCTTCATTCCAGAGCGCCAACAGTCAAACCGAAAGCTCGGAGGGAGAGATTTGTTCCTGTTTTGTCACATGTTCGTGAAAGATGATGTGAGACTGAAAATAGACAATCCTACAGTTAACCTACGTGTTTGTCCCTCCGCTGTGGCAGCGTCCAGCGACTGAACCCCGCCGCTCAGCGTCACCAGCCTCACCCGGTACCACTTCCCTGACGTCAGGGCGCTCAGCTGCTCGCTCCGACTGTCCGCCGCCACCGACCGATTTCTCAGGACGGCTCCAGCTTCGTCCAGCAGCTGCAGGCTGTAACCGTCAAACGCTCCGACCGGACGCTCCCAGCTGACGGTGAGGCTGTGGGTCGTGTGTCCGTTATCGGCCTGCAGAGCGGTCACCACAGCCGGAGCTGCAGGACGACGGACAGGCAGTGAGAGGAAACCTTCGGCGTTCAGAGACATAATTATAAAAAACTACGGGAGTCTCACCCGCTCTGCCGGAGGCTGTGTTACTATTTGTCAGCGCCCCGCTCTGTGATTGGATGGTAACAGAGTAAGCCTGGCCTGGAATCAAGTCCAGGAAGTCGAGGGAAGACACGTGTTTGGGGACGAAACGAGTGTCAACAGAAACTCCGTCCTGAAAGAGACAAACGAGGCAAATGTTAGCGTCCATCGTCAGCTAAAGCGGTAAATAGATGCTGCAGAGCTTAGCTAGAATCCTAAAATTAAGGTTTGTGATTGGACAATTCCAAAGAGGCTCAAAAGGTAAAGATGCAATTTAAATATTACTGGAAAGTAAAAGAACATTTTAATAATAAAATAAAAACGAACTAGTATTATACAGGTCAATCACACAAAGGGACGAATTCAAGCATGCAGCACAACAGCTATGTCCTACGTCTGATATATTAAATTAATATACAGAGTAAACTTTACTGAGAAACATTAGATTTGTCATCAGCAAAGAAAGGAACTGAACAAATGCCACCCTTGGTCTAGAGAATCTATATAATTCATGGTTTCTGATTTATTGGGATGCAACTGTGTGTCTTATTTGGAAAGGTTGAATAAATCCGTCTCACCGCGGTCGACAGCAACACTTTGTACAAGTCCAAGTCTCCTTGTCCAGGCGTCCACAAGAAAAACAACCGACCAACAGAGCCGGTCCGGCCCGGTTGGGGAATCATCCGCAAGTTCCTCGCAGCACTGGGAACTAAAAACACAATAACAAAAAAAACATAACAGAATCTGTCTTTACAAGATCTGGACTCAAGAGCTGAAGGGTGCCGCCCTACCTGTGCGTCCCTCCATCACCTGGGCGATCTGAAGAGGCCCGCTGAATGTCGACACCATTATCTTGTAGAGGCGCCCGGGAGTGAGAGAGGTGAGCAGGTGGTGAAGCGTGTCGCTGCCCAGCATGACGGAAGGGAACACGCGGGAGTCGTTAAAGAGCAGAGTGACCTAGAAACGCAGGCAAGCAGATCAGTTATTAAATCAGCCTCAGGTTCGGTTTAAAGATCCTTAGACTGAACTCACCTCATAATGGTCGACGTCTCCGAGGGCGGGGCTCCAGGAAACGTTCAGGTCAGCCCTTCCCGAGTTTCTCACCGAGAGATTCCTCACAGCTGCAGGGACTGAAAAAAAACAAATAATCGGTAAGAAAACCAACAGCGACACCGGTCCGGTTCCCTCAGTTTGACTCACGAGTTCGTCCGTAGGTAGAAACGCTGCTAACGTAGCTGCCGCTCCATGTTTCCACGGTGACGGTGTACAGGCGCCCCGCCGTCAGCGCCGAGAAGGCGCACTCGTTGTGACCGGAGGGGACGCTCTGGTTCTGCAGGACGGTGTGGTTGTAGCTGATCAGAACCACGTAGCGATCCAGATCGCCAGCCGCGTGATGCCAGTACACCTGACAGAGTTAACACAGCCGTAGGAAAGCAGGAAACACAGTAAGATGCAGCTCCGCTGACCAGTTCAAATGTTGCTGTTTCACAGTTTAATCGTAACAAATGTAGCAGTTTTAACAACTTAAATCTGGAGTCAACATTACATCATCGACTAAACATGGCGTAGCAGCAAAATGCAGCGTCGATACGTCGCTGTTTCAACTTGTGCAGAAACCTGAAACTACATATCAGTTTTAAAATTGTGTTGATAGGCCATGTAAAACTGATAAAGTATTTACACCAGACTTTTTTCAAACACCGAAAAAACAATAAATGAAAGAAAAAAAAACATTACACAACTAACTCCTATTGGTGGAAAGATGCACCACGTTAATCAATCAAAGATCATAAACACAGACCACGGCATTTGGTCGCTACGGGAAAAGGGAAATTTGTGGGATTGATGGCGGGCAACAGAGAGAGAGATAGTAAGTTTTGAGATTTCAGTGATCTGTGATATTTAGTGTATTTTGAGTGTTTAGTTAGTGTTTAGTCGTCTAGTTTAGTGTTTTGGGTTAGAGTTTGGTTGGTTTTGTAAAATAAAATAATGAGGCGATTGATGAATGTGGAGCTCTTTTTCAAGCTGGAGGCAGCCGAGGACAACAGGGAGGAGTGCAAATTGTTTTATAACTAAGGGGACGATCCGTGGTTTTTATTGGAGGAGGAGAGAGGAGGAGTGAGAAGAGCCCCCGACGAGTCGGAGATCCGCCTAGAGTACGTGGCTGCGGGACACGCCTACCAGGTCCTGATCTCCTCTGGCTCAGGCAACAGAGCCAAAGATAAACTCTGAGGCATTGCCTGCATTTTATGTAGATAGTGTTAAATTACTTTGTTGAGTGATAGGAGTGTATGTAGGTTTTGAAATTTACAATTTCTTTATTTGTGGTTTATTTGTGGTTTTCAAAGTAAAAATTATGATTTTATGTTTTTTGAGCGATTTTAGGTCCACTGTGTTTATTTTGTATGTCAAAATGGAAAGATAACACCAAATCCACAAAGGGAAGGTTGTGCTGAAAACAATGATACCAAGATATCCAGGGTAAACATTTTTTAAAAGTGAAATATAAAGAAAAAAACAAAAGTATACCCTGGACTCCAGAGGGATAAAAGAAAAACTATTCGAAAAGACAAATATTTGCTTTAGATAGGATGAAACAGAAAGGACCATTTGACTCTCAAGCAAAAGTGAAAATGAATAGTAAAAGGTTAAAATTTTTCTTTCTCCAACATTTGACAGTAAAATCTTTGCACATCTTTACAGAACTTTCTTTTGTTTTTTTTGTTTTATTTCCCCACCTTCAGGGAGTCATCTCTTCCAGCATGAACTCCGTTTGGGTTTCCTACCGTCGCCGGTTCTGTGAGACGAACAGATAAACACATTTTTAAATCAAATAAAACCAGACAAAATAAACCCACAAACACATTAAGACACTTGGGAAAGTCTTACGTGTTCGCGCCTGAACCACAGTGGTGTTCTCCAGCTCGCCGCTCCTCGTTTTTATGACGACTGAATAAAGGCGTCCGGCCACCAGGGAGCTGAAGGAGCATTCCGGCACCGAGGAGCTGGACACGGCCAACATGTGGACCGTCCGCTTTCCGTCCTGAAGCTGGACCAGGTAGCTGTCCACCACTCCCTCTGCAGGACGCCACGAGACGTAAAGAGCGTCTGACCTGCCGCCGTTGGCAACAGTCACTTGGGAGACGGCGGCCGGGGCTGCAGACCAAATTAGCCAATCAACATCCAGGACCGCATGTCATCAAGGAGATACACAAGCAGGAGTTCCAGAAACGTGGAGTTAAGATATACCGCATTTGTCAAACTATAAGGCAAACCATGAGGCCTTAAAGTTTTGGCTGTGCGCCTTATGCGTGCACAAAGTTCCAAAATCTTTAAGACCTGTTGTGCCACTTTTGTAAGCGCTCCGTTTGATTGACTCTAAGACCGTTTCTATTGCGTTGTTTTTGTGCCACCAGGTTTAGTGCTCAGTAAAACTCATTTGAGAGATGAGATCTGCTGACGGAACCATTTTTTTAAGTGTGTGCGCACAATCTCACACATGCTCGTGTGAAGCTGCTCAGACAAGCGTTCAACTCTGACAAACTGCGTCTTGGCGCATCGTTGCTCGTGCAGGCACTTAAATATATAGTTCATTCAGATCGATCTGTGCTCTCAAATGAGTATCACTGCACACTCAACCTGGTGGAACAAAAATCACGTCAATAAATTATGAGAGGGGACAAAATTGCCCAGCAATCCAATTCAGACACAGAAGATGACGACTTTGATGGAGAAATAGAGAGAAATTGTTAAATAGTAGAATAAAGTTCTGTTATCTTTTTTTGTTTTATGGTGTCTTTTAATAGAGTGCGCCTTATGTATGGGGTAATAACAGAAATAGACCAGTAATCTAAAGTTTTAAGTGTTTAATCAATAATAAATGTAGCAGCTTTAACAGTTTAATCAGTAACAAAAGTAAAAGTTTTAAGAGTTTAATCAGTAACAAAAGTAAGAGCTGTAACAGTTTAATCAGTAACAAAAGTAAAAGTTTTAAGGGTTTAATCAGTAACAAAAGTAAAAGCTTTAAGAGTTTAATCAGTAACAAAAGTAAAAGTTTTAAGAGTTTAATCAGTAACAAAAGTAACAGCTGTAACAGTTTAATCAGTAACAAAAGTAGCAGCTGTAACAGTTTAATCAGTAACAAAAGTAAAAGTTTTAAGAGTTTAATCAGTAACAAAAGTAACAGCTGTAACAGTTTAATCAGTAATAAATGTAGCAGCTATAACAGTGTAATCAGTAATAAATGTAACAGCTGTAACAGTTTAATCAGTAATAAATGTAGCAGCTATAACAGTTTAATCAGTAATAAATGTAGCAGGTTTAACAGTTTAATCAGTAACAAATGTAACAGCTGTAACAGTTTAATCAGTAATAAATGTAGCAGGTTTAACAGTTTAATCAGTAACAAATGTAACAGCTGTAACAGTTTAATCAGTAATAAATGTAGCAGCTATAACAGTGTAATCAGAAATAAATGTAGCAGCTGTAACAGTTTAATCAGTAATAAATGTAGCAGCTTTAACAGTTTAATCAGTAACAAAAGTAAGAGCTGTAACAGTTTAATCAGTAATAAATGTAGCAGCTTTAACAGTTTAATCAGTAATAAATGTAGCAGCTGTAACAGTTTAATCAGTAATAAATGTAGCAGCTTTAACAGTTTAATCAGTAACAAAAGTAAAAGTTTTGAGAGTTTAATCAGTAACAAAAGTAAAAGTTTTAAGAGTTTAATCAGTAACAAAAGTAACAGCTATAAAATTTTAATCGGTAACAAACGTAGCAGAGCAAACATGATTTAAACTCTCATCACATGTTTTTGCTTGGATTATTTTACAACAGTAAACATTTGAAACTAAACATAAATGTTCACCTCATCAATGGTTGTTTTCTACTCTTAAACTATTTTTTTAATACTTAGAGTTAAACTACCTATTTTATAGCTAAGGGTAAAAATTGTTATTATATAGCTCTTTCTCTACTGTTAGGTCATCAGATTTCATGTATATACTCACTTTAAAGCAAACAAAAATATTTTGAATTGACCAAAAGCCACTATAAAAAGCTTCTTTATAATGTGGAGTTAAATGAATTGAATTATTTTTCCTCTTTAATCTGTGGATGGTCTGAAAGCGGATTGGTTGTAAAGTCTATCACATGACTTAAGGAGATTTCTAGTTTAACGTAAAACAAACTTGGCCTCAACCTTTTAAACGAGTTTGAATCCATAAACAACGTGTTTCCACATTTAATAAATGTCCTTATAAGGGCTACAACAATCATCGGTCCTCACAAGGCCAGAAATGCAGGTATAAACTGACCGTATAGCCGCTAATTTTTCCGCCTATTGTGACAACATTGTACGCATGCATGTGTGTGTTTGTGCGTCCTGGGAGTGTCTTGGTCCTTGTGGAACATTCCTCTCTTTTTGTATTTTTTTTTAGGCACGTTGGACATTGTCTTAAACAGCGCCTGATTTTATCACATTCTTTGTGAGAACTGTGACCCGTCACACAAATCAACACGACTAAATGTCAAAAAAACAAACCTCTGAACCACAAACGAGAACTTTTACTACCATTTAAAAGAACAAGATGTGGTTTTCCCGCTGACGGTTTAGAGATCTACAACTGCGGCTCCTGACTTTTGACAAAAGGCTTAAGAATCGAGAAATGTTTTAAAACTATTAGGTCACCAAAAACTCTAACTTGGAAAGATTTATAGGCATTTTCATGCATTCTTTGTAACATTTCCACAATAAATGACACAAACTAAATAAAACTCAGGAATATTACACCATTTTATGGATAATAGCTGACAAAGTACAGTCTGCTCTGATGTAAAATGATATAAAAATGATATATTACAATATTTTAAATATTTATGCATAGTTATATACATATATTTTGTTAATTAATTTTAAGTAACTTGTATTTGTTGAAGTATAATAACTAATATAAAGTCATATTTCCTTCATTTTAATATTATCGAAAAGTCTTTTTAAGAATCTTTAATACAAGTAAAACAATATATAGATTAGACACATATGGAGGTTTGAGATAATTTATTGTTGTTAATTATGACTTTTTTTTTTACTTCTAGGTAATGAAAACCTTACATTTACATTTACAATATTAAATCTGACCATTAAAAATAAAACTTAATTTCAGAAATGTGGATATAATAAAAAGTATGTTTCATATCTGCTTTAACGTTATTTTTAAAACTTAATTTTAATCTGAATGCATATGCAAATGTATTGATTATGACTGTATAATTAACATAACATACGTATTGAATACTTGAATAAATATCTAAAACTGCGGCAGGTTTAGGTAATCTTAAAATGGACTTTAAACAAAAAATATATTTTTATTAATTTAAAAATAATTATGTCATATTTGTTTATTTTCAGGTTTTAATCACAATATTTTGCAGCTTAAATTAAATGCATAAAGTAAAAAAACATGTACACAAGTAAAAAGAAAACCGAAATCTGTAAAAATGATATAAGTAAATGTTATTAGTCGATTCATTTGTGACAGATTTAAGGATGTTGACAAGAGAAGAGAACAGTAAAGAGTTTAATTTTGTTCTTGTAATGGAAGTCAAATAAACAAAACATTTTTATTCCTATTGTAAAGTTATTTTTCTAACCGCTGTGCGTTGGTCGTATCGGGTCAATTCGAAATGTTTGAACATTCCTGCTCTGGTGATTGTTTGCTCCAGCGGCTCGCTGAGGTTTCCTGTTTTGCCCCCTTTGATTGTGCTTGTTGGGGGCTGGATGGGAATTTTATAACACAATCAGATCCCGACCGCCTTGAAAACCAACACAGTTACATAAGAGAGACTCTGTTTGTTTGTTTCTGAACAATAGACAGAAGGAAACGGCTTCGCTTTCTTATTCAAGCGCACCACGTACGGGTGGACTCACCTGTTCGAGCCTCCAGATCGATGGGTTTGGACCGCAGCTCCCCGCTGACAGTGGCGGCCTGCAGCCTGTAGTGAGCTCCAGGAGTCAAACCCGTCAGAACCAGAGAGGTAGAGCCAGCTGGGAGACTGTGGTTCTGGAGGACGACACTAAGGAGGACGAGACGAACACAGGAGAACAGGAAGGCTCGACTGTCACATATTTAACTGAGACGGGATCAGAAACTAGTGAGATATGGAATAAAAAGGTTTTCACGGAAAAGGATGAGAATGTTTCTGTCTTATCTGGTCTCTACCAGGTGGACAAATCTGCAGACTGATATCGACACCCCGTTACTGTAAAACTTTGACTAGGTCTTCTAACACTTCCCATGATATCTCTGTTAATGTGGAGGGTTGTCCTGCTGGAAGGTCTCAGGATTTCCAGTGGAAATTTAAATCTGTCTTCACATCAACTACCCAGCTTTTCCCACAGCATGATGCTGTCAGTGCCATGTTTCAGTCCAGATACGCGTTATTTTCAACATCGGCTTTATTTATGCCACTGTTGGCTGATTATTGGGCTTGGGATTCATTGACTTGCTGTTGTGATTAATTTCTCGTCATGATAACAATAATGATCGATAATCACAGAAATAAATTGAGAATAATGATCTTTGAAAACTCGCAAAATTGCATTTTTATTTTATTATAGCATTTATAAATTTAAAAATATTAAAAGTAGCCGCTTTGTGGAGTTTAGCAAAAGAAGTTCAACTTCTTTATGCAACTGTTGTCCTAAATAAGCCTGTTTTAAGTTACTGATAAATCGTCCACCTGCTCTGGTTCTCTGATGGACGTCTTGGTCTGTATTCATCTTCTCTCCATGTTGACATTTCGGGTCGATCAGAGTTTAAAGTTTGAGATGTTCTTATAGAATCTACGCTAGATTAAACCAGATCTTCCTCCCGACTCGTCTGCTGGGCTCCATGTTTGTTCTCTAAAGAACATCTGAGGCCAGAACCACCGCAGCTGGATTTATTACTCAGATTAAATCACACCTATGGGCTCCGTGGTGGTTCTTTAGTGAACATTCCCTCACCTGTTCTGCAGCAGAGCCAGTCCGTACGACTCCACGTCTCCTGGCGGTTTCTCCCACGTCACCTGAAGGCGGTCGACTCCCGGGTTTCCCACGCTAATGCTTCTCAGCAGCATCGGAACTGAGGCAGCAGCGACGCGACCACAGTCATGTTAGCGAAGCTTCGACTACAGCTCACCGATCTTAGGATGGACTCACACACCTGTCCGTCCCTCCACCGACGCGGACGCGCTCAGCTCGCCGCTCCTGGTCGTTGCGGTGATGACGTACCGCCTTCCAGGCGTGAGCACGTTGAACGTGCACTCCCTCATGTTGGGCCCAACGTCTCGCGTGTCGATGGTGGCGTTACCTGAAGGACGGTGAAAACAGAGCTCAGTTGCTGATTTAATGCAACAATATGTTTGAATATTAAAACACAAACACCACAAATCAAATAAAACAAGTTATTTATTTGATAACTTGTTTATGTTTTGTATCCAGTGCCCCAATTTTGATTGTTTCCAAAACATTGTAATTAAGCGTTTACCATGTAAGAGGCACATAGTAAAAGTGTCTTAGTTTAATTTTGCACAGTGGGAGTTGGTGGATAGAGTCCCAATAAAAAGTATTTTATATTTAACGGAGTATTTATAGTCAAAGCTATTGTCTCTCTAGAAGTTCTGCACCTCTTCACATACCCATACGCGATGGAAAAGAGTCCAATTTTTGCTCATCTATCCGGGTTTTATGTTGTCAAAAGAAAATAACTTAACAGGGGTTAAATATGTTCGCATTGACCATTTAACAGTCTAGAGTATGAGCTCTTAAACACATACATTTTCACTCTTATAAAGATATATCCACTCCTATATCAGTTTAATTCAGTAGAGTTAAGAGATCTGCCTTTTGGTTCAAGGATAGTCAGAAGGGCTGTTTCTACGGATGACAGAGCAGGTAAATCAATTGATTATTTTGAAAGGTTGCAACAAAAGTCCTTACTTGTAAGTATCTGAAACAAAAAGTGTTTTAGGAATGTTAAATTTCACTATCAACTGTTCGAATGTCACCATTAATCCATCGCAAAAATCACCAAATCCTGCGTCAATCATACCAGATTTAAAATGCTCATTACCCCAAATAGGACTAAAACGGACAAGACAAAAAGGTTTGTTATGTTTCTAAGCGTTTTAATTAAAGGCGGTGATTCTATATGAATGTTGGTTAATACTAATTAAAGGAAAGCAGGCGTCTCACAGTGGTGCCGTGTTTACGTCAGTAACGACGGATGCCGCCGTCTGTGCACGGACGTTAAAGTCGTTAAACAATCTGAGCCGACCGTATCGTCACAAGATCGGAACAAGATGAGAAAAAAAGAAAGCTAAACCGCTTGCTTCAGTTTACGTCCAGATTTACCACGTCTGGCTTCTTCTGCTGCACATTTAGGACGAAAATCGAGCCTAAAAGCTTTAATGTGATTCTAGTGGGGAATTTTGCGTTACCATGGCGAATTGATAGAAGGTAGCGGTCACGTGACCCGGAGGGGGCGTGGTCCCACATGGCGCTGAGCGAGGTCTCATCCGAGTGGCGAATGTGAAGATTCATCACCGGAGCCGGAGCTACAAAGACAGACGTTACCCAGATGAGTTTCATTTATCAGACATCCAAACATTAATGATTGTTTTTTTTGCAAGTTGACCTCTGACCTGTTGACCCGACACAGCCGCTCTCGGCTGTCAGTCCTCCGCTCTCAACTCGCAGCACGGCTCTGTATCGCCTTCCAGGAGTCAGCTTGGCCGCCGGGAAGCTAAAGTTCCCCGCATCGCGGTCCAGAGCGGCGCTGAGCAGCTGCTGCGAGCCGTCGAACAGGAAAACCGTGTAACTCTCCCAGCGGCCAACGGGGGGCGCCCACGTTAGCAGGAGGCCGCCCTGGGACGAAGAAGACAAGTGGAGGCGTGACGCCGGTGCCGGAGCTGGAGACCAAACGGAAACATGATGAGTAGAAAGAATAAAAGGAAAGAAAAACATTTGGATTTTTCGTCTCACCTGTCCTGACGGTGATCTTTGATTGGTTCGTTAGGTTTCCACTGACGGACGTCACTTCGACCTGATAGGCCGAGCCGGGGGTCAGCTGGTGGGCGGCAACCTCTGTGGTGTCCGGAGGTTGGGCCGTTTCCTGGACTAACGCGCCATCGCTGTAGAAGGTCGCGACGATCGCGGCCAGGTCTCCGCGGGGCCGTTGCCACGACAGCCAGAGGCTGGTGCCATTGGTTTCAGAGGTGATGTTGGAAACCGCAGCGGGAACTAGAGAGAAAACGAAAACCAGAAGGTGAGACGTCACTTTTTTGCCTCCTTTCCTTTGTTCTATTCTTTCTCGTCTTGCTCTTACGTGTCCGAGCCGCGACCGTCCGGCTGTTCTGCAGCCCGCCGGCCTCCGTCGCCACGGTAACGTAGTATAGCCGCCCCGGGATCAGGTCGCCGAGCGAGTGTTGCGTGGTCGTGCTTCCTAAAGTCTCGTTCTTCAGCAGCCCGGAAGCTGCAAAGACAGACGAGAAAAACCATCACAGGACCCCGAATGTTGAGCCAGACGTTATAAACTCCTCACAGGGCCAAACACGACTTTGTTTTAGTTCTTTTTAAAAGATTAAGTGTGTTTTCAACTTTGTAACTTCATATTAATTGCATGGACCCATACCAGGTGAGTTGTATTTAACATTTTGGTATTTTTATGAATGCAAACAATGCTCACACTTACCGGGCCGAGTCGACTCCAGCGCTTGTTCCTGGAGCTGCAGCCTGAAGCGCTGCGTCCTGCCCGTGCCGGCCTGCCAAGAAAGGCCCAGGCTGGTGCTGGTACTGGAGGTCACCGACAAGTCCACCACCGCAGACGGCCCTGACGCAACAAAGCACACAGAAACGCTCAGAAAACACTCCTAAATCACCGTTTTAGGCTTTGCAGAGCAAATAAAATGCATCAGATTCAACATTTCAACTGGACCATATAATCAACATACACCAATATTATCTGTTGTAATGATTATGGTCATAGTTAAGAACCTGAGATTGGCTCTGTGTCCCAGAAATGAACGCGTTTTAGTTGAAAAGTGTCAGAACAGAAGCAAACACTTACAAATATAAGACAAAACAATCCAAAAATTATCGACTTAGAGAAGAAAAGCTCAGGGGTTGAAGTTGAAGGTTTAAATGTACATTTTGACTTGACTGATTCTCAATCTGTGACGGAAGCTTTTCCTGAACTTAAGGTTCAAAATAAATAAATTAAAAACAAAACTTTAAAGGGAGTCTGATGCGTTCTTTGCTAACTCCAGCAGTGAACATCATCAGAACGAGGAAGGTCAAACCAAGCTGTCTCTTTAAGAGAAACGTCTCAGTCGAGAAAACCGAGACATCTGGCAACAAATCAGAACAATAAATACACCAGCAGCTTTAAATGCTCCTCGGAAGTTATTTTGAGTGAAACTTCTTTCTGAAACACTTTTTTTTTAAAAATAGCTGCAGTTTCACAGATTACCAAAGAATAATTTCACTGCATTCAATGAACATTGTTGTACCGCTCCTTCCTTCTCAGTTTTTATTTTATTCACTCTGACATTTGTGGACATACACTACTCACAAAAAGTTCGGGATATTTGGCTTTAGGGTGAAATTTGTGGAAAATGTTAACAACTGCAAGTTAACAACAATGATGTGTACACCACAACAAAACATGTCAACGTCTCAATAACTCGTCATGTGTCCTTGAGCATCAATTACAACTTGACAACGACGTCTCATGCTGTTCACAAGTGGACTGATTGTCTGCTGAGGCAGGGCATCCCACTCTTCTTGAAGGGCAGCCGTCAGGTCATT
Source organism: Orestias chungarensis (assembly GCA_032876305.1). Lineage (NCBI taxonomy): Eukaryota > Metazoa > Chordata > Actinopteri > Cyprinodontiformes > Cyprinodontidae > Orestias > Orestias chungarensis. The sequence goes on along the minus strand of JAVLVB010000677.1, from coordinate 266,870 downwards.
GAGGTTTTGGGGTGCAGAGTTTCGAGCCTCTACACGGCAACTCAGTTGATCCCACCGGTTTTCAATGGGATTCAGGTCTGGAGAAAGTGTAGGTCACTCCACTCTGTGGTCAGGTACCCTTGGAGGTCGTCTAGCATGCAGACCACGCTGATGTAAACGGTTTGAATGGTCTGAGGCGAAACTTGGGTGCCTCTCGCCTCCCTTTAAACGTGCCTGGAGTTGAGTGGCATTCATCATCCGGTTTCTCAGGGCGTTGTTCACAATGTAGCGGTCATCAGCATGGGATGTCACCTAAGGACGTCCACTTCTACGCCTTTCTGTAACTCCTCCAGTCTCTCTGTATCTCTGTTGCAACCTGCTGATGAAACTCTGTGACACTCTGAGCTCAGTGGCCACGTCTGTCTGACAACGTCCTGTTTGAAGCATTGCAATGGCCAGGTACTCTTGATCCATTGTTAGGTGTCGTCTTGGTCTCATGATGTCTCAATGTGAACAGCCTGATGAGGACGACTGTTTAAACACCGGCTGTAATTGAACCAGGACATTTATTGGTCGAGTCGAGGATCAAACACCTGTTGTGACTTTTGTCGTTAAACTCCTTGTTAGAGAACAGCAACATGTACAAAAAGTAACGAAACATTTAACAGTTGAACAGGAGCATTCAAAAGCTAAGAGAAAGTCACATTAAGTACACCTGTTAAGGTTGGAATGCATTTTGGGTTCATCCTGAAAGTCAACCCGACAGCCAAAATATCCCTAACTTTTTGTGAGTAGGTTATACACTCACCGGGTACTTTATTAGATACACCTGTCCAACTGCTCATTAACGCAAATTCCTAATCACATGGCAGCAACCTGATGCATTTAGACATGTAGAAGTGGTCAAGATGATGTGCTGCAGGTGAAACCGAGCATCAGAATGAGGAAGAAAGGGGATTTAAATAACTTTGAACGTGGCATGGTTGTTGGTGGTCTGAGTGTTTCAGAAACTGCTGATCAACAGGGATTTTCACGCACAACCATCCCTAGGGTTTACAGAGAACGGCCCGAAAAAGAGAAAATATCCAGTGAGCAGCAGTTCTGTGGCCGAAAATGCCTCGCTGATGCCATAGGTCAGAGGAGAATGGTCCGACTGGTTGCAGATGATAGAAAGGCAACAGTAACTCTAATAACCTCTCATTAGAACCAAGGTATGCAGAAGAGCATCTCTGAACGCACAAATCGTCCAACCTTGAGGTAGACGGGCTACAGAAGCAAAAGACCACACCAACAGGAAATTGAGGCTACAATTACAAACTGGACAATAGAAGAATAGAAAAATGTCGCCTGGTCTGATGAGTCTCCATTTCTGCTGCCACATTCGGATGGTAGGGTCAGAATTTGGCGTCAACAACATGAAAGCATGGATTCATCCTGCCTTGTATCAACGGTTCAGGCTGGTGGTGGTGGTGTAATGGTGTGGGGGTGGTTTTCTTGGCCCTCTTTGGGCCCCTTAGTACCAATTGAGCATCAATGCAACGCCACAGCCTACCTGGGTATTGTTGCCGATCATGTCCATCCCTTTATGTATATCTCAGACTGGTTTCTGGAACATGACAATGAGTTCACTGAACTCAAACGGCCTCCACAGTCACCAGATCTCAATCCAATAGAGCACCTTTATGATGATTGGCATCATGGATGTGCAGCAGTCAAATCTGCAGCAACTGCATGATGCTATCATGTCAATATGGAGGAAACTCTCTAAGGAATGTTTCCGGTACCTTGTTAAATCTATGCACTGAAAGATTGAGAAAGTTCTGAAGGGAAAAGGGGGTCCAACCATGTACTAGCAAGGTGTACCTAATAAAGTGGCCTCTAAGTGTATTTATAGTCAGATTTTGTTAAGTTATTACTTGTTCCTCAGATACAAAACAAATTCCTTGTGGTTTTAATTAGCTGACTTAGCAATAAACCCTTTTCTGATGCTGATCTTTCAGGTATCAACCAGAGCCACATCGACTCCAGATAGAGCAGTTACAGAACCTGTTAAATACTGATTTATTGTTACCCAACAACACTCTGTTACCACATAATCTCCAACAGAGGAAAAATCCAAAAGAACAAAACAGACTGATAAAACTTTAGGTAGGTTTTCTAATTGTCAGATATCTAAATATTTCCAATGCCGGGGTTTCACTTTGGAATCTCTACACCAGGAAAACAATAAAGATAAAGTGCATTTAAAGGTAAAAAGGTGGCAAGAAACAAAACACTGCGTGATCCTTTTACAATTAAAACCCTTGACTGAATATTTATCAGTCAACATCCAGAATCCTTTAAAATGATTAAACATCTAAGCTTATTTAGGGCTTAATATGGATGGATGAACCAATGGATGAATCAATGGATGAACCAATGGATGAACCAATGGATGAACCAATGGATGAATCAATGGATGGACCAATGGATGGACCAATGGATGAACCAATGGATGAACCAATGGATGGACCAATGGATGAACCAATGAATGAAGCAATGGATGAACCAATGGATGAACCAATGGATTGACCAATGGATGAACCAATGGATGGACCAATGGACGGACCAATGGATGAACCAATGGATGGACCAATGGATGGACCAATGGATGGACCAATGGATGGATGCACTGATAGTAAACTGGATGGATTCCCAAATGGTTGATAGATAAAAATGGATGAATGAAGGAAAATTGATAGAAAAGACTGACAAATCAATAGTTGGATGGGTCGATAGGTGGACGGATGAATAGACAAACAGAAGATTTGCTTAATGGACACAAGGATGGACTAATAGATGGTCAGATTGACGGAGGGATGAACAGTTGAATGGATGGCTGGGTCCCAAAGCGAGGCTGAATCCACCAAAATGTGAAATATAAATGTTTAATAAAACAAGGTAAACCTTTTGTTTTGCAATTAAACCACTTTTAGTTGGAAGAACGTTTATTATAAGAAACTGCTTAGTCAACCCCTTAAACTGGGTGGCCTCAAATTGGGCTCTGGTAACAAAGTAAAGAACCTTGGTGTTATTTTTGATCGGGATATGTCTTTAAAGTCCCATATGAAACAGGTCTCTAATATTTCCTTCTGTCACCTCAGTAACATATACAAAATCAGTATTCTGTCTAGGACTAAGGCTGAAAAACTAGTCCATGCATTTGTTACTTCAAGGCTGGACTATTGTAACTCTTTATTAGCAGGAAGTTCTTCAGTTGGTCCAAAACGCTGCAGCAAGAGTTCTGATTAAACTTAAAAAGAGAGATCATATCTCCCCTATTTTAGCTTCCCTTCATAGGCCCCTGTCAAACTCAGAATAGATTTTAAGATTCTTTTTTTAACATATAAAGCCCTCACTAATCAAGCTCCATCATATATCAGAGAACTGATTACTCCTTATGTCCCTAACAGAGCACTTTGCTCTCAGACTGCAGGTTTACTGGTGGTTCCTAGAATCTCAAAGAGCAGAATGGGAGGCAGATCTTTTAGTTATCAGGCTCCTCTCCTGTGGAACCAGCATCCAGCTTTAGTCCGTGAGGCAGACACCCTGTCTAGTTTCAAATCTAGGCTTAAAACCTTCCTGTTTGGTAAAGCTTGTAGTTAGGAAAGGTAGAAAAGACAGACTAATCCGGTTGGAGGAAGAACTCAGTCTAGACAGACCGTTCTCCTTTGCTCTATCTTCTTCATGTGTCACTCTATAGGGTTATTTAAGTTATTTCTATAGTTATACTGATGGTCTTAGACTGCTGGAGGACAATCTGACCACTTTTCTCTCTGCTACTTTCTTCCTTTGTCCAATCTACTTTAGTTACTGTTATTTCAACCTTGTTAACCTTTGATTTCTCTTAGTGTTCTTCTCTCCATAGTAACCACACCTGGTCTGGCGTTCTGTTAGCTGAGACAGCTTCTTGATGAGAACATGGACTGAGATGCTTCCAGTGACACTCTACTACTGCTTTTTTTTGAGACCTCAAGCTTTA
>JAVLVB010000677.1:234964-262770 GCA_032876305.1 Orestias chungarensis | reverse complement strand
CAAAAAACACACACACACACACACACACACACACACACACACACACACACACACACACACACACACACACACACACACACACACACACACACACACACACACACATACACACACACACACACACACACACACACACACACACACACACACACACACACACACACACACACACACACACACACACAGCCTCACGCCCTTTCCCACAGAACAAAGAAACAATGGAGGCAGGAAACGGCCGAGCCCGGCGCTCTGCCCAACATGGAAACACATAGTGAGGGTCCGACTTCTGTTCTGGACAGCGGCCAGCGTGGGACGCCCCCGCACACACGCTGCGCCGCGGCGCTATCATGCCGCCTCAGCGGGCGCCACTTCCTGCAGCTAATCACGCAGAGGAAGCTTCGTGACATTAGGCCGCTCTGATCACTCGCTTGTTTCTGTTCATATTAGCACCAGGGAACGAGTAAACATCTCAATACAATAAAGGATTTTAAAAGTGTAAATTAACAGTTTAAATTAAAACTTTATACAAACCTCTAGAAATCTTCTCCTTCTCCTGTCTAACAAACCAATCTGTTTGCTCTAATTATCTAGTCTCTCACTGCAAAAAAGCAACTTTTCTCGTGAAGGAATGATGAATTTTACAAATACCTGATGAGGAGTTCATAATGGTACTTTCCATTTTCAACTTTCTATCAATGAAACTGTTTTTAATCGCCATTTCTACTCTCGCTCTAACAGTAGTACTGTCATTTCTAAGGTTAACTTTCCATTTTCCCTCTCCATAGAAGGCACCCCTGGTCTTCCGCTCTGTTGGGGATTGACAACCTTTCAACTGTTTACATAGAATCTGCATCTACGTCAGCTTCTCGTTTTCCTCTCCACTGTCACCACATGCATGCTCAGTATGAGGAAATTGCTGTAAAGTAATTTTAAACATTTTAAACATATATAATTAGCTGAGCTTAACGCTAGGAAGGAGGATAACTAGGATCAATTTGGATTGAAAGGATAAACTTAATTGAAATGAACTCAATTGTAACTGAAAAGCAGGAAAATGTGAATAACTAACTGATGCCTGAATAAATCAAGCAAATTAAAACCATTAAATAGTTTGAATGGGATTCTTTGAACTCTGATTGAAGCTGGAGACGAATCCAGAACCAGACTGTAGCTGTTCTTTTAAGGCGAGGCAAGGCAAGTTTATTTGTATATCACATTTTCCTGTACAAGACAATTCAAAGTGCTTTACAAAGGAAAAAAAGATCAGAAAATGAAACAATAAAATCATTTTTGAATTTAAAAGAAATAAAATAAAAATAAAATAATAATAATAGTACTCAGTTGCTATATGCACAGTTACATAAGGCTGTTTTCAGCCTGGATTTAAACAACGGCAGAGTTGAAACCTGTCTCACCTCTTCAAGAAGACTGTTCCAGATTTTAGGAGCATAAAACTGGAATGAAGCCTCCCCTTGTTTGCTCCTGACTCTGGGCATCAGCAGGAGGCCACTGCCTGAGGTTCTCAGAGTCCCGGCTGGTTCATATGGCTCTAACATGTCAGATATGTACTTGGGGTCTAAACCATGAAGAGATTTGTACACAAGCAAGGCTGTTTTAAAGTCTGTTCTTTGAGTGACAGGAAGCCAGTGCAGAGACTTGAGCACTGGACTAATGTGGTCACATTTCCTGGTTTTGGTCAGAACTCGAGCAGCAGCATTCTGGATGTTCTGAAGCTGTCTTAAGGCCCGTTTAGAAAGCCCAGTGAACAGGCCGTTACAGTAGTCTAACCTGCTAGAGATAAAAGCATGGATAAGTCTTTGTAGGTCTGGTTTAGAGACTATTCCTCTGATTCTGGAAAAGTTTTTAAGACGGTAAAAGGCTGCTGATGTTACTGATTTAATGTGGCTGTTGAAGTTCAGGTGAGAATCGAGTATTATCTCAAGATTTTTGACCTGATGTTTAGGTTCCAGAGAGAGCGTCAGAAGGTAACTGATGACACTTTCTCTTTGTTTCTGTGGGCCACAGACAAAGATTTCAGTTTTGTCTGAGTTTAACTGGAGGAAGTTGTTCTGCATCCACAGACTGATCTGTTCAATACAGTGACACAATAAATCAACAGGCCCATGTTCTCCTGCTGTCAGCGACACGTAGATCTGAGTGTCATCAGCATAGTTGTGGTAGGACACATCATGGCTGCGTATTAGCTGGCCCAATGGAAGCATGTACACATTAAATAAAAGGGGTCCCAGGATTGACCCCTGGGGAACCCCACAGGTCACACCCATTCGGTCGGAGACGCACTTCCCAATTTGAACAAAGTAACACCTGTCCTCAAAGTAGGACTTGAACCAGTTTAGAGCCATACCAGTGATTCCCACCCAGTCTTTTAACCTCTGTAATAAAATCACATGGTCAACTGTATCAAAGGCGGCGGTCAGGTCCAGCAGAACTAGGACAGAGACTTTGCCTGCATCTGAGTTTAGGCGGATGTTGTTTGTCACCTCAATCAGAGCTGTCTCAGTGCTGTGGTGGGGCCTAAACCCTAACTAGGAAGCATCAAACACATTGTTAGACAGGAGAAAGTCACTCAGCTGTTGGTATACAACTTTTTCCAACACTTTTCCTAAGAATGGCAGGTTTGATCTGGGCCGGTAGTTATTCAGTACTGTGGCATCCAGACTGCTCTTCTTTAGGAGAGGCTTAATAACAGCAGTTTTCAAGGCCTTTGGGAATATTCCAGTCTGCTCAGAACAGACTTTAGGAATCTAGTTGGTAACTCATCCAGGCAGCAAGTTGTTGGACTCAGGCTGCAGATGATCTCTTCAACTGTTTTATCGGAGGCAGGTGTGAAGTGTGTCAGCTCCATATGTCTAAGTGGGGGTAGAGGAGCTATGTCTGTTGTGGAAACAACAAGGCATTTTTAATGCCTTGAACTTTGTCATTAAAGAATACTGCAAACTCCTGACATTTAGATGTAGAAATCAGTTCCAAGGGGAGCGAGACTGGAAGGTTTGTTAATCTGCTCACTGTAGCAAACAGGACACGAGAGTTGTTTCTGCAGTTTTTGATGATTTCTGAAAAATAGCTCTCTCTGGTTCTATTCAAAGTCTGGTTGAACACAAACAACTTTTCTTTGTAGATTTTAAAATTTCCGTTTCCATCTCCGTTCGGCTCTATGGCACTCCCTTTTCTGTGCCCTGACCAAGACCTCTTTTCTCCATGGTGCCTTTTGTGTACTTTTAACCATTTTAACCATGACAGGAGCAATGGCATCCATAACCTTCAAGACAATTGATGTGTAAGAGTTCAACATATCATTAACATTAGAACACGGAGAGAGAAGCTTTAATTTTGTTTGGAGATGAAACAGGAAGTTTCCATGGTCAGTGATCTGGGTCTCCATGTCAACACCTGCTTTAATCACCACGGTAACACCAGCATCCTGGCCTGACCTTTACCCTCATAGAAAATCTACCGAGTGTTGTGGAGAGGAAGACGAGAGATGCCTGAAAGCAGCCTGGGCTTCCAGAACATCTCGGGCTGGATCTCCATGCCACGCCGCACTGATGCACTGATTTATGTAAAAGGAGCCCAGACCACTGAAATCATTGAGTTTGGAGTGTGTTTTAATGAGGAAAAACTTGCATTTCTAACACCAGACAGGAAAGATCAGCAGCATACCTGACCTTTAACCTACTCCAAGCAGAAGTGATGCAGTCTCATAAACCTACAGGGCATCTTCTGTGTCTGCCGAGCTCTCACTGGAACGACTGTGGACAGCGTTTTAGAAAGCGGAGCTATAAATCAGATCACGCTAAGAGAACACCGTGACCTTTGAACAACGGATATGTAATCGGATGGCTCGCCTGAGTGGCTGTCACAGTTATAAATGAAGTCCAAGTGACGGAAATCCCTTGTTTTGAGATCTATTGCTGGAAGTCAGCAACTTTAATCTGCAGAAGAACGGCAGACAGATTAAAAGTGAAGGGTTACTACACGCTACGGACGCTGCACATGTGAAATTAAACCTTTTTCTGTTACGCTGATACAGGAACTGAGGAGAATCTACGTTCACACAGAAGGACAGTGAAACAAAATCTGAGTTGTTTTTTTTTGCCCACATGAGATTAATATACAACTTCTTCACGACGGTCAGAAAGACTTAATTTCAATCCGACTTGTGCAGTTAGAAGTTGGATTAGTATCTAAAAGTCTGCACTAAACGATCTTTTTATACTTATCAAGCTTTTTCGTCGCTGACATGAGACGTGCGTCGTAATTGTTAAGCAGAATCAGCCAGACTTGGTAAATCTGGACGTCAACAACGTCTGAAGCAAGCAGTGCCCAGTTTAGCTTTCTGTGCGAGTGTCAGCTAAGCTGTCAAACCATGCAGAACTCACTGGTGTGGACGGTGAGGTTCGCCGACTCATCGTCTGTCTGCGAGCGAACCTGCAGCTGATAGGCGGCGCCGGCTTCCAGGTGATCCAGCTCGCAGGCGAACACCTCCGCCCGGCTGCCGTTCTCTCTTTCCTCCGCGTCCGGCTGCTTGGCCACCTCCCGTCCTCCGACCGTTTCGTTCCTTCTGCACTCGAAGAGGTCGGCTCCGACGTCCGGCGACGCCACAGAGAAGGAGCAGTTTTTACCGGGGGTGCTCAGAGTGAGAGAAACGGAGTTCACGCCGGAGGATGATGTTGCCACAGAGATGCTGCACGGACCGAATGCTGGAAGATGCTCCGTGGGAGCAGGACTGCTCACAACCTGTTAGGAACAGGAACAAGGGCGACATCGGCGCTTCTAAAACTTCAGTACAAGAACAATTTAAGATATTTTCAGATCGAGTATAATTTGAATTTCAGGCTTACATAAACTGGAATAAACATATTTGACATTTAGCCACAGTTAGCTTACCTCAGCGGCCTCTTATTTATTATAGTAGGCTTTATGTTGGTGAAAAAAAATAACTTCACATTTATTTTAGACAAACCTGTTCTACTACTTAAATATACGGCAGTTTAAAGTATCAGGATTAAATTAACTTTTTATCGCATAACATTCATTTCTTGCTGTTTTTGGCTAATTTGCCAATTCTGAAAACATGTCTGTTCTCTTCCTGCTCATCTCACAGCAATTAAGAAAAAAACCCTGAAATGATTTAGACAATTTGAACGCAGCAAATCGAAATTTAACATTCAACATTGTTCACTACTGATCAGTAAACCTCGACGCACAAACGGAAACCAGCAGCGGTGTAAGAAAGTCCAACGTCTGCTCATCGGATGTAACATTTAACTTGTGAAGAAAATCTTTGAGTAGTTTTTGTTTTTATTAATTTACTCAAAAATCGTTATTTTGCATCAAATATGACATCAAAAAAAGGTCAAACAGGTCCGATAGATAAGTCTCTAGAATAGATAGAACTGGTTTAACAGGTCAGGTTTTCTCTCACCCAGACTTTGTGATGATTATCATCAACGCAAGTTCATGGCCGTTTTTAAATATCGCGACAAAAAAGGAAGATGGAAATGGCTAAATATTAAATGACTTCCTCAATTTAATAAAAAATGTTTTCAAGTGCATTTTGCAAGCTTATTCCTTTAATTTGGTTTTATTACAAGCATGCGAAACGTCAAAATGACGCTTTGTGTAGCCGTGTTAAACAAAACAGTTTTTCTTTTACGTCTGTTTTTGCAAGACACTTTTCACAGTTGGCTCAAAATTTGCATTACAACTGGGTAGAAAACATTTGCCTCAACGTTCCAATGTGGAATTTGAAGTATTGAGTTAAAAGGCAGATAAAGATGGCAAAATTTTAAATAATGTCCTTAATGCTCTACAGTGGAGACGGAAAGTTCTGATACAACAAACTTCAACTACTTCCTGTTTATTATAGGCATGGATAACATCTTTGTGAAAAATATTTATTTGTTGTTGGAAACTACATTTAAATAACATGGTGACATGATGAATGACAGCGATCCGTTTCTGCCCACGCTGACTTCCTAGTTGCCCTTAATTTTTCCAACATCACTTTTTTGCAACCATTTTCCTTAAAACACAATCATTGTGAACTAGAGCTGAAACAACTAATCAATTTATTCAATTAAAATCGATTATTAGAATACTCAGCCAATCGTTAGCATTGTTTTGCTAGCGCATGGCTCCAGTGGCATAAATAAAATAAGCATAAATAAAATATTAACTTAAATGTAGAGCATTATAAGAGCTGAGATTTTTGTTAATATGCTGAAGAATCATTAAGTTGTTTTGAATTTTTACCTCATTTTTGTATTTTTTGCCTAAAAATGAACAAATATTTTACACTGTTGAGTTTATTTGTTCCTTTAAACACACTTAAATAAATTGCAGTGAACAGCACAATTCTCTTGTTTTTTTCCTTTTTCTCACTGACAATTTGTTTTTAAAAGCTTGTACGGGAAATTACATGCTTAATAAGGTAATACAAAAAATGCGATTAATCAATCAATAATTGGTAGTTGCAGCCTTTTTGTGAAAAGACACTTTAAATCAGACAAGAAGACACGTCTCCATTTCTCCCGAAGTAAATTTCTAAACTGCAATCTGGTTTTTTATTTCATTTCTGGAATGGTGGCCTCTTCCCTCCTGAGCGGCATTTCAGCTCTGGTAGTTTACAACAGACATTTTAAAGACTTTTTGTTTTGTTTTGGGGTATTTTTTGCACATTTTACACAAGAATTTGGTGCATTTCACCACAATACCTTAACCAGACTTTGTGAAGCTCTTCAAGTTTTTTTATGTTTGCATACAGAGTTTTTAATGTGTTGCGTCACTTAAAAAGTACGACATCTTCTGAAAAAGGGCAATTATCTATTTTTTGTATGTGAAGATTTAACTGGTTAATTAAATAAATTAAAGGCTGACAAAACAAAAACAAATTTAAGATATGTAAATCTGGGACTATTCACCTAAAGACTGGAGTCTATTAAATTAGAAACTTGAATAATCTTGCAGAAACCTCGGAAGGAAACTGTAGATGTATTAGTTAAATGAACCCTGCAGGATATCATCAAGCATCGGTTTCAGATAATTTCATCAAGGTTTTACTCCCTTCTGTCCCTTTTTTTGAATAAAACCAAAATCATTTTCAAGTCTTTTGTTGTTGTTTTTCCCCCAATAACGTTTAATTGTAGAGTTAAAAAAAGTCATGTAGATGCAGGAAAGGTATGGGAACCTGTTTAAGAAGCAGGAAAAAGTTTTACAGCCCACTTTTAAGTCTGCAGGGGACAGGTGTCGGAGAAAACAAGTCCAACAGTGGAGCGGCGCTTTGATGCTATTGTTCTGATAAGCCTCCAGCAGGCAGGCGTAGACTGAAGCTGAGACTAGAGAGGAAACACTGAAGGCCACATTCTTCCAGACTTTAACCTGATCTAAACATCTGAAGATGATCAGGCACAACATTACGACGGCCGCGCAGGAAAGAGAAAAACAATAATCGCTTCGTTGAGGCATCTCACGATGGGGGAAACATTACAGGAAACAATTAAACAGTTTCCAGGACTGACATAAACAACTAAGACTACGTTCACAGCAAATCAGACTTTTTACATCAGTCTAATCGGCCTAATCCTGATCTTTTAATTTCCAGAATAAAACAAAGGCTTCCTTCAGGTTTTCCAGATCTTGTTACACATAGATATAGAAATATATACAGTATAGTGTCACACACAACAAAAAAAGGAACAGTAATTGCTTTTATATTGATATCCTTGGCAGGAAGTGCAATTTGTGATTTCCCTGCAAATTTTATTGACTATATTTTCCCTTTATTGTTTATTTTAATACATATTTCAGATTGAAGTTTGGTTTGCATCATTTCCTAAATGTTTGTTTTATCCAGTTGATCTTCCTAATTCGTGTTTCCATGCTTGGTTTGATCATTTCTACAAACGACCTGCTGTAAAGCAGCTGGTGTTACAGTTTGTAACACCTGCAAATAACAAAATAAAACTGAGTCCAATCCAGCAGCAGACCTATCAGCTATTTTGTCAAATTTATAACAACTGAAATGAAGCAACAACCAAACATGAAACTCTAGAAATATTTCACTTAATTTGGAGTGAAAACTGTTTAAACAGTCAAACGCGAAGCATAAAGTTTCCTGAGTTGTGTTTGCTGTTTAGAATCCGACGCTTCAGTCAAGCAGCCTGTCGGCAGATAACCAAGTTCAGGGACGGGACGCAGAGAGGAAGAGAAGGAAGCAATCCAGGGAAAAATCAAACTGGATTTTAAAAAAACAGACCAGGTCGAAGGAGGAGGGAAACTCCAGAATCGGTTTCAAGTCAGCAAAATCATGCAACGATTTTTATTTAGGAACTTTATATGTACCTTAAAACATAAAAAACAGCAGCTTTTATGTATTTTTTTTTGTATAGGACAGCAAAATCCTGGTCTGAGTTTTAAGTATTAAAGAAATTAGATCCTGAGAGAACAATGTCCAGCCTAGTGTTAAAAATCACAAATTTCTTTAACTGAGTTCCTGACAGACAAACTGTTTTAAACTGGGTTTGTTTTTGTTTTTTAAGAGCAGTATTTGTGTTTGAGTCACAAAAACCATAAAAAATACGGTGATAAACCTCAATGTCCACATTAATGTCCACAAGCGTCCGGACCGATGCGCCGACCTCGTCTAAAATTCATTTCCCGGCATAATTATTTGATTCGCTTCTAAACAGCAGAAAATTGAATCGCCAGTGCAGAAATTTGAAACCTTGAAGGGATTTGATGTGAAAGACATGTCAGATAATTGAATCTGACAACCGAACACGGACATTTGTCTCAGGGAACCGCACAACAAACTTTGAGGCTTGGACGAATGAACAGCGTCGTACCCGCTTTCATGAAAGTCCAACCAGAAAACTGGACTTTAATAGAAACCGTCAGGTAAAAGTCTCTGAATCAAACCCTGCTTACCAAATTTCATTTCATTTCTTATTTCTCTTCTACTCTATTTGTCGCTTCCATCATCTGCTCTCTGATCTCCAGCATTATTTTCTTTAAACTAACGCTAACAGTTAATATGTTATTAAATTCCATGGAAATACTTTGCAAATCATAAATAATTGTTTAATTATGCATTAACTGATGGGTTTTTTGGCCAAATAGTGAGCCAGATCTGTTCAAACATATATTTCATCTAAGATGTTGTAAGAAGAAAAAAAACATTTCAGGCTAAGTAATGTAAATAATACCATTTTGTAAACAAACAAACAAAAACTTTTTGTTTACATGATCAGTATCTGTGAAAAAGATGACAAATATTTATTGTGCATGCAAGCTAGAAACTTAGTCTGGATCTTAACGAATCTGGCTCACTATTTACAAAGAAACTGATCTGTTTTGTTTTGTTAATTGGTATGAACATCTATTAATAACTCAATAAACCTTTAACGATAAATCAATAACATATCAATAAACTATTTACAGTCTGTAAGGAGAGCCGTATGATAAAGGTGTGCCATGAAAAAAACTAATTTCTCTTTTTTGAGATACTAAATTTCTTTCTGAAATGATTTAGCATCAAACACTGAGTCTCAGTCGTCTGAGGTGTTTTTGAGGGTTTCTTTGGTCATTTTAAGAAAGGATGTGATAATTCCCTCGTCTTATTTCCATTTTTCCATTGACTCGGATGTTTTGGTGCACAGATTTCATGGCCCAGAGAAAAGTTTTAACAGAAATAAAACTCCTTTTAAGCCAAGTTTCCACACTTTCTGTCCCAGATATTTACGTTAAACCCAACAGATCCAATAAAGGATTCTTCCTCTGTGCAGGCGAACAATTTCTGTAGAAATGCTTCTCTAAAACAAGAACAGTCTGATAAAACGTTACATTGATTGTTAAGATGCAACAAACCCAGCGGTAAGAACAGTGCAAAGCCATTCTAAACCACAAATCACAACAAAAAAGGGAGAATAAAGGGGACAAAACGCCAGACTTGGACTTGCCGGACTGACCTGGAGCAGCAGCAGCAGCGAGGAGATACTTCCAACTTTACATTTCAGCATTTTGATCGTCCTTCAGATCCTCCGTCGGAGCACGCACCACCATAATCCTGGGCTCTGAGAGGGTTTAGAGACAGATACTCCCTCTGTTCGATGTCTTCACTCGAGTCCTCGTGCAACAAAACACAAAGTGTCCCTCTGTCTCCTGCAAAACAAAGTAATTCCTTATTTTGCGTTAGCGTGAGTCGTCTCCGCTGCGACTCGTGTCCATCCTGGACTCTGAGCTCCTCGGACTGAACCTTTTCCTCTCCGGATCCTGTCTCACCGGCTCTCTCTCGCTCTTTCTCTTCCTTCCTGTCTGTCTGTCCGAGCCGAGGTGTCGACGTTTCGACCCTCAAACGGACTTCCTCAATCAAGCCGACGGCTCTGAGTCACTTCGGAGCTCGACTACAAACCCGGCACTGATGGAGACTAAGAATAGGCCCTGCAGCATCCAGAGCAGCGAGCAGCTCCATCAGCAGAGGTGGAGGACAATATAGAGACGGATAACGTCCCACCGAGAGGACAACGTTGTCTCCATCTCCACAGTTTGACCTGAAGAAACTTTGTTACTACTTAACTTGCAATCAAACAACAACTCGTATCAACCGAATATGTTTAAAGGCTAAAACACTCGATGATGTTGAGATTCAGATCTGTCTGAGGCCTGCAGAGATTTTAGCAGCTTTTTTGATTTTAACAGGATTTTAAAAAGGTTTTCAAAACAACTAAAAAGCAGATGATTTACTGTCCATCAGTGGACGAGTAAAAACTACGTTCCAGTGGCAGATCTCCATGCTCAACTCCAATTTTATGCTAGCACAGCGTTGTTAGTTTTAATAGAAGCAGCAGAAATCCAAGCCGACCGCATTAGAATGAGTCCACCAATTTATTTCTGTTTATATTTTGACGTATCGCAAAAGAAAAGGACGAGAGAAATGCAAAAGTTTGCTTTCCTGAATTTAGCAAAAAAAACACTAGATCAAAGTTGTTTTCGGCTTTTTTTCAAAGAGTAAATGCAATAAAGGGAACTAAAAGCATGTTGTGATTTCTAATACTTCCTGTTAATCACAGTCAGGTGTCATGATCTGACAAAATTACATCAACTTTTGAAAATAAAAATTAGCTCAGAAGTTACAGGGTCAGAACAAGACGAAAAGAGCAGAGAAGAAAGAAAGCTGAATTTGGCGCTGCTTGCTTCAGACATCGTTCACGTCCAGATTTACCACGCATGGCGTCCTCCTCTGCAGCAAGACTGCAAGATGCTAAAAGAAGTCTCCAAACAGCCTAACAAGTTGTTATAGGATTTCCAAGCAGCCTTCATAAACCATTTAAGTTCAGGTCTGCACCATCAGAGAGAGGCTGAACAGGTTTCTTGGGAACTAGACAGGAAGAAACCTTTGCTCTGTAACGTTATGAAGGCGAGATTTCAGACAACAGCAACACCAGGAATGAACACGTGCTTTGGTTACTTCAGAATATTGTGAGGGCTTACTGCCATCTTGAATAATCAATCAAACAGACGCTGGTTCCGATCCAGTCCTCCAAACATTAGTGCGATCCCAAGAGCATCTGGGGAGAAATCAAGGAAGTAAAACATCCAGTGGAAAAAAAACCCACAGACGACTCTGCCGTCGTCAGAGATGGTCCAGAAGCCGAGGGAGACTTCAGCCTTTACAGATTAGGCCGTAAACGTCGTCCTTCTGTGGACCAAAGGATAACATTTGTTCAGTGTTTTGAAGCAGAACAGAAACGGCAGTGTTGTTGATGAACCTGTGAATCTTAAAGACATTTTTCCTTTATTTGGTTCTTTATGTAAAGTTAAAACTCTTTGAAAACTCTATAAACGTTTTCAAACTAAAGAAAAATACATATTTTCTAAAATCTATAAACGATAAAGACATGGATTTAAATTCAAACTTATTTCAACGTCGTTGCATAATCCCATCACCTCTGGTAAAACGGTTTTATTATTTTAAGTCTAATCTTTCTTTCTCTGTCGGATTATTAGGTCACACTTTCTTTCCAGGAACAAAATCTCTGTTCTGCTGACTCAGCGTATTAAAGCTCACTTCAATCTGCTATTCAGACTCAATAAGTCAAGTAAAAGTCATTTGATTTTCACATTGTCAGCTCATATCCTACAGACATTATCCTGGGATTGTCTCATCACAGAAACCTCGAACCTTCGTCGTCTTTTAAACACACCGGCAAGGACCTCATTGTTAAAACCCAATGACTAAGAAATGTGAGCAGACACTCAATTTAGACCACAAAGCAATGGAGTCGACCCTTTTGTTTACCAGCGTTGCAGGTTAAAGGCCAAACTCTTTTTGTTTCGGCTGGTTTGAGCTACATTTAGTCATCCACACCTCTTTCCTTCCTTCCTTCCTCTCTCACTGGTGCAGTTTCTAGGAACCAAAAGCTTCACAGTATCACAAAATACTAAAATAGCTAAAACGAAAATACACCAACTTAACTTATTAACACTCATCCCCACCATTTTTAAAGGTTTGTATTTTTTTAATATAGCAGGACTGAGGACTTGTAGCTGGAGCCAATTTCAGGCATTAAAAACGTGCAACACTCGTACAATTTGTTCCATTATTACTGCAAGTAAAAAACATGTTTTAAAAATAGAAAGTTGAAGGAAAGTAAAATGCATTTATAACTGAAACTGACTCAATAAAAATAAATGTTTAGTCATTTTGTTAATGTTTAAACATGTTTTTATCATTTTGTTTTCAAATGTACTTTTTTAATATAAATTTGATCCACGTTTTACAGATAACAGTATTATTATTAAGTTTTGTTTACATAGAGATTTTCTTAAAACTCTAAAATGCTACAGGGGGACAATTTTTAAAAATTAGAAAATTAGAAAAAAAAAAGCAATTTAAACGTGTAGCACTGCTCATTAAAAACAGGATTAGCATAAAACAACATAAATCACAGATTAAAGCGATTTGAAGAGATTATGTAACACCATATTTTTCCAATCACAATGATGTCATTAATGCTAATTGTCACACCGCCCGTCAGACGGAGGCCCCGCCCCCAAAAGTGGAGAACATTTTAACAGAATAACCTTTGTAATTTTCCTTTGTAGTTTATTAACAGACTGAGGGTTTACTGCCGTTTCCTCGAATATCTACAGGTAGAATTGGATCAGTCGGCCCTTTAGTTGCTGCCATTTCAATTGTTAACTACAGCTGCTCTGATGCTCTGTCTGATTTGACACCTTCATTGGGTGAGGCGACAGTTCTCCAATTTCAGTTCATTTTCTTCTTTCTTGTCCGCTTCATGTTGCAGATGGACACTTGTACTGGATTTTTCTTCCCCGCTGTCGCTACATGCATACTCAGTACGAGGGGTTGCTGTAAAGTCAATGATTGTTGCAATCTGCTGGGTTCCCTTAGAATTAAAACTTTTTTCATCTGATTTTAAAGCTGTGTTTGATAAATAGGATCAAGAAGAATAAACGGATGATTAAACTGAAGGGCTTAAGATGACCTATGGAAATAAACTCAATGAAATTAGATGGAAAGCATTTCTAAACATACACAGAAGACACTCAACCTAAACAGTACAACAATCGCATTAATTTGTTAACGATGCTTAAAGTACAACTACACGAATTATCACAAAAATATTCATTTTATGTTTTTAATTGTGCAAAAAGTCAGTACACCACTGCTTTTATGTTGAGCTTATTTATTGCACAGATTACAGATAACAATATAGATATATGAGGGTAGAGTAGATAAGGTTACAGCACTACTCAATGGCTAAAGTTCTGGACCATTAACAACATTCAAGTTAGCTTGTAGTACATTAATTAATGTATTATACGTATATTAGTAAGACCGTAGTGCATTAATCAACATCAAGATGGTTCGTAGCGTCCAAACAGTTTAAAGGGACCCTAATTTATCTGATTGCTATAAATCAAATTTTCTTGCAGTTAACCACAAATTTCCCACACAAATAAAGTTTTTTTAAAATATCGCACATAAAAAGTTACAGCAGGCCTGTAGGGCTAAATTAAACTGAATTTCAACATGTTGCCTTGTGCTAAACTCTTTTTTTTCTGGCTCATTTATAGCTAGCTGCAGTGCCATTAACACTTAGCTCATCAGTAATAATAATTATTTTATTTAAAAATAAAATGCTCAGGAAACAACACCCAGACTATTCTAGAAGCTACAATTACTCGTCATATTACAATTAAACCTTTGGGCATAATTACTGAGTTTGTGTTGGATGAAATGTGTTGTTTTCTTTAAGCTAATGCCAACCTAAAAGAAGCTAGCTCAAACTGTTTTAAACTGGTTCACACAGCACCTCTCAGTGTTAAAATCGACAGCTTTTAATTTCAACACTTCTTTCTAGATTTTAGTTTCCCTCTTTCTTTTTAGTTTCCTTCTTTGTTTTAGTTTAATTTAACAGGCTAAATTAGAACAGAAAAACCAAACACTGGAAGTGAATTTCTACATATTTTCCATTTGGGTTATTTTGTATTTGTTTTTTTAAACCAACAGTAATCAGCAATCACACTCGACTCAAACCTATCTTCAGTTAAGATGCACAAAAACCAACAATTCTGGGACTTAGATTACTTTTTAAAGGTTTCATTAATGATGAACTGTTTAAGAGGGAAAAAAAAGCTTGGAACAAAAGGAGAGCGTTTTAATTGACTGGCCATTTTTACACCTTTTGAGTCGCCGCTGAGTTACTAAGAGGGTGTGAAGCGCGGTTGGAGCGGTCCAGCTTGTTTTCTTATGGCAGTTTGGATTTATTAACAGTTTATCATTGCCAGACATGGTTAATTTGCTAACATCCAGAGGTGGCTTGATCAAAAGATTCATATCTGCAGCCAAATAATGAAAATGCAAAATATATATATATTTTTTTCGACTTGTGGACATATCTATTCACACCTAATGATGTTTTTAGTTTTCCCGATAGCTTAGAAGCTTTGGAAAATTTATGAGAATATTGATTCTACCTTCCAAATAAAACCATTTAGGGTCCCTTTAAGTCTTGCTCAACATCCTTAAACAAAGTACAAAACATGTACCACAGCCTACCATGCAGACACATTACTACGTCAGAGGCAGTGTGTGTTTTTGTGCACCGGCTCCTTTAAGGGGCGCCGAGATGAACTCACTTCAGCCAGTGCGCTTATTTTAATGTCCAACGTCTGAGTTTCCGTCCAACTCCTGATTGAGCCCAAAGTCAAAAGAGGGAGCGATGATGGTCCCAGGAAGCAGGCTGGACTTTGTTGTCCTACGACGTCCAAAGTCTTACATCCCATGATTGTTTTGTGATGACAGAAGTAAACAAAAATATATCTGTACATAGAAAAAGTCTCTTAAAAGTTATTCGTTCTTGCCGTCTGACCAATTCGGCCCCAACAATCCCAGTAGTTTAGCAGCAAGATCCTTGTGTTTGTGGTCTATGGAATGAAATTCAACTCCAAACACAAGTTTAATAGCACTTATATGTACAGGTATTGTACACGGTGGTCCCGTTCATACACGGAGGGCTGATCAGACGCATGGAAAGCTCATGTTCTCCGTTACTGGCATTACATTAGAAATCTAAGATCCATGAAACACTGGACAAAACAAACATCTCAATATTTTAAAATATGCCCTAAAACTCACAATTAGATATATTTGTCTATAGTAATTTCTCAAAACACCTTGAGTGACTGTGTAGACTACAGCTTCAAATCCTACTACTAATGTATTTATTAAACTGTGGGACTGTTTGGTGGATTCTAGGGATGCAGGTAATATCCGTCAACGTTGGTTTTAACTACATTTTTACCATGTGATAATTTTTACGATGTGATAAGAGTGGGCATTATGGCACTCTTTATAGTTACAGTGACAAATTTTGTTTAATGTTAAGAATAGTGAGTTATCGTCAAAAGTGCATATTAGGAAAAATGGTGATTGGAAACCCCAAATTGGTCTAATTGTCATTTCTATTTTTATATATTTTACGTATATCTTATTTTTCACTTCATGTTCCGTTAGAGAGTTAACAGATGGAAAAATCTAAGTAAATGTAGTAACATTGTGCAGTTCAGTGAAATCGCACATTATAATGTAATTAGGGACCTAATGAGTGTTTTCTATTTGCGCAGTTTTGTTTATTATTATTATTTCTTTTATTTTTAACACAACAGTAAGACAATATGTTGTGTAGTGAAAAGCACTGAAGCAGAAAAGCAATCTAGGTGGTGTAAAAAAAAAAATATGTTACTGTGCATGAAAGCAATATTATCTGATATTAATATCGGCCCAACTTTTCAAATCGGTGAAATCCTAACAGATTGTCTTCCTGATTTTCTTTTTACCCGCAGCCTGTTCTTATTGACATAATCATTAAAATAACAGAAATACATTTGTTTGAGTAAAATTAAGGTAACAAATTAAAAGAAAATAGCCCATAAGAGGCTAAAAAACATGAACCGTACAAAACGTAGAAAAATAAACTCAGTACTATTATGCAGCAAAATAAGCTATTATATAAAATATACAACAGCAAACTGATAAGAGTCCTGCATTATTATTACAGATCATTTGATTTTTGGTATAAATTAATGTTAGTTTCACTGTTTAAGTGTAAAGTTTTTATTAAATTACCTTTACCTAACAGTATATATTGTAATATTAATACCGACAACATGACAAACACAGTTTAAACATTTTATATATATTTTGTCTTTTAGCTTTAGCATTTTTAAAAAAATACCAAACTATGATTAAAATATATAAGTCGGGTGAATTTAATTATTTATTTTTCTACAATTATTACATATCACATCAACCCTAATAAACTTGTAATATAATTAATGTTCTTTATTATTTATCTTAATATTTAGTTTAGTCACGTTATCTTTGATTTGTTTTTCATTTGTTTACAACTTTCCTCTTTGCGTTTTTGGACAAAATTATTGCCTTTGGTTCTGGACGTGTATTTAAAAAGGTCAGAACAGCCAATCGGATCAGGGGCTTTTCTGTGATGTGAAATTAAATTAAAAACTAAACTAAACTCTAATATGAATCTTTAAACTGTAGAGCTGGTAAATAAATTAGAAGATTTTATTATAATCTGTCTTTTTCCCCCATCTTTTACTCCATCCCTGCTACCAAACTTCAATATTATTATTATTATTATTCTAAATCAAGACGTCGCCGTCCCATGAGTGCTGCGTTTATTGCACAGTAAACAGTCCTGGCAGAAAATAAACCGTTCTTTTAACTGCATATTGCATCAGAAAGGCGCGCCAGCAACATCTACAGCAACTATTTGATTCAGCATTAAAGCAAACAACACGGAGCTGATATCTGCCGTTCTTCTTTTCTCACTTACTGAGATCGAATTCAGCGTCGCAGCCTTCGGAGGACTCGGTCTACGTAGGAAAAATTCTTCAGCTAGTCGGACTGGTCGACCTTCACTTGTTGGCCCCTTATATTCCTCTAGACCTTTAGATTTATTCTTAAAACATTGCTTATATTAATTCTAAAACAAAAGTGCTTTTCATATTTTAGAGTTTTTATTGATGAACCTACATTTTAAAGTGGAAAGTTGTTCCCAGGTGAAAATTAACAAATATTTAACCAATATTTGTATATACTGAGCTGATATTAGAGATTTCCATGTCTAAATTCTCACCTAAAACATTTGATATTTTAGTATATATAATCTTCACCGCCATTGTTGCTTCCTGACAGGCTGGCTCAAACCTGCAATGAATCATAGGATATCGTAGGCCGTGAATGGAAATGGCAGAACTGTCCTTAAAATCTGAGGAAAAGGACGAGTTTCAACAAGTCTTCGGATTTGGACAGTCTTTGTCGCGGCGGTGTGACGTAACCGGCCTAAAAGTGTGACCCTCGAAGGATGCGGCGTCAGACACAGCAGCTGTTTTCGTTATAACGGAGAGAGCGTCACACGCTGAGCAGACGCAGAACAATCAGGAAACCTTCATGTTATGTGAGATTTGTCCCGCTATGATTAAAACCACACGTTTAGCGCCTTTACAGTCAATCTAATCACGTTAGCCGATTTGTAAACGTTTAACTGATGGTTTCATGTAGAGTTTCGGATTGTCTGGCACATTATTGACGTTAAAATCCTCAGTTTCCTCCTGAATGTTTTGGGTTTTCCATCATATTCTAAAAGTAAACACGTCCGTCTGGATACAAACATGATTAATGAAGAGCAACCGAAGCTGTTCGATCTTCACATCTGCATATCTGTAAAAAATAAAAACCCTGTCAAACCCGACGGCTTCCTGACTTCATTTTCGGAGATCCATGTGATTAAATCCCAGAGTAAAAGTTGCTGAGGGAGCTAAATACGTCTACAGCAGCTAAAACTAAAGGTGGAACCAGGTAACAGTCTTTTTCCAAGAGATTTCTGATAGGAATGTCACATTACAAAAAAAAAGTAAATCCTATAAGAGAAAAGGACATGCGTCACATGGTCCTTTACCCAAACTATCAGGACATGACTGTGGTTCCTTAAAAAAAACATCAGAGAAGTCCAAAGAAGTCGTAGTGCCACAGATCACCAAAAAAGAAGGAAGAAGAAGAAGAACGAGGAGGAGGAGGAATACATCCCAGCTGCTGAAATTTACCTTTTCTTTTTTCCTTTCGTCTCTGCTCACAATATTCAGTTTGTCATCCAACCGTGTCAAAGAGTGTCCCCCTGGGGGCAGAGCACTGATACTGTTTCCGTAAACAGCCGGCCGAGCTGGAGCAGAGGTCCAGCGGTGAGAGCTCTCACTGGCCGGAGTCGGCCGACAGCCGGGCCTCGAACAGACTCAGAGCGTGATGCACGAACTCGTACTGCTCGCCCGTCTGGATCATGCCGCCTCTGCAAAGAACAGACCAGAAGTGACTGGATACTGTAACAAAATGAGTAACACTGACATTAATCTACTTAACCAACATAAAATCATAAACAGAAATCATATATGAGGTCGCAGAAACAGCAGGAAACAGAGACTAAAACATAGGAGGTAGCGCAAAGCTGCATGTTTGGTTTTTTTTCGGCACCATCCCGAATTACTGGGATGGATCTGACCGCAACCATTTTTAGTGTGGAAGTTGTTACTGAATAAAGAAGGTAGCTTCATTACAGCATCACAGAGGGGGTAAGAAATTAAAAAACCAAGCAGAGAAGGAGAAATAAACAGTTTTTCTCGGAAACATTTGCCATTAGACGGAAGCAAAAGTGGAAACAAAAAAAAATTGGCATTTGTATGTTAAACATAATTCAGTAAAAATAAGACATTAAAAGAATTTGGTAAGGATTTTATGGCTCTCATGAATGTCCAGTTTTGGAAAAAAACGTAAGTTAATTTATAAATGTGCAACATTTTTAAAATGTGTTTTTAATTTGTGATTTTTTTTTTTATTCTGAGACCTTAGATCTTTTTTAAATTAAACAAACGTTATAAATTATAAATAAAGCATTTCTGCGTAGTCGGACGAATAACAATCAAATAAACTGACCAACACCAAATCAGACAGATTTACAAACCCAGTAATATCAACTGAAATGGAGAACAGCCAGGCTACTCTAGTCTTTTAATTAATAATTTTTTTAGCTTAGATTGTGTAGTTATAAGTTAACTTAAGATGCAACGTGTAGCCTAACAATCATAATATTGTGCAGAACAACAAACATGTTATTCAACGTTGTCTAAGTATTTCTTTCCCAGCAAACCAGGTTTCTTTTTTATATTTAGTCAACATTGGCCACTTGTGGCCGTAGCCACCACGAGCCATCCCCTAGCTCCGGCCCTGAGCAGCAGATAGCACAAAGCTGATTAAATAGTCCAAAAGCGTTTTAATTTTTTTCCAAATCTTCTCAATCAAAACAGTTAAATTTGTTCCATTAATCAAATACATATCCGATAGTTTTCGGTCTAAAAGGTCAGGTCGCACTTTATCGGGTTGTCCCTCATTGATGTGAATATCTAAAGATGTTGGTGCTAGTAAGTTTCCTTATTAGCTCTGAAGATTTAGGACCTGCTGCTGTTTTAAAGTTTTAAACCTAATTTTCTCACCTGTCGGCTCGGAGCTGGCAGGTGATGCTCAGAACGTCGACCACGCCCTCCGCCTGCAGCTGCCGGCAGCCTATCGTCGTAGCGATGAAGCATCCCGTCCGGCCAATTCCAGCACTGCGGGCACAGGAACGTGGATGACGAGAGTGTTTGTGACCAGCTGCGGAAACAAACCGCGCGTTGCTACCTGCAGTGGACAATAACTGGTCCCACGGAGCCAGCGGCGCGCCTCTCGGCCTCTACGTCACCCATGAGCTGCAGCAGCGGCAGCGCCGAGTCCGGGGTCTTATGGTCGGGCCATGACGTGTACCAGTAATGTTGCAGCGCACGGGTTTGATTCCCAAACTGTTCAGAGACACAGCAGAGCTCAGTCGTTAAACTGAAGCTGTATTCATCACCCTGCAGGAGGAGGGAGGCTACCTTCAGCGTGAGGCTGCGGGCGGTGTAGTGCTCGCACTCACGGATGCTGTTCACCATCACCTCCACCTTCCCGTAGATCCCCCTCTTCTCCGGCCAGTACAGGACACACTTCTGCAGAGACAGAGCGCGCTCAGTCAAAACACATAGGCAGGTTTAAGTTACAGTTTAATGTTTCTGATGAAAAACTATGTTTAATTAGACATTTTGATGGTCTTAATGCAACTTTTCTTTTACGATTTTATTTTTAGACTTTGGCTCCATTTCCAACCCCTTTTCAATCAACATCAGATTTTTACAAATAACTAATTTTAATTTAGATCTTTGGTCATTCTGAGCATGAACTCAGTCCTGGGCGCGAAGACAGAATAACTAAGCAGGAACTAGCGGCGGCCTCTTGAACACAAGAACCAGCGTTAGCTAGTTTATCACTCTTGTCTGTTTCCCTGTTTAACGTTTCTGTGCATCAGTCATTTGTGAGCATTGCTAATTCAGGTCTGGTGAGCAGGAAGCTAATGAGGATGTGGTTAGTGTGATGCTAATGTAGCTTCAGTTAGGACAATGCTAATGTAGTTCTAGTTAGCATGATGCTAATGCTAACATGTTAGCGTTATGCTTATGCTAACTAGGTAAGTAGGAACTGTGGTTAGAATAATGCCAATTCTATTCGGGTTTTTAGGATGCTAATGCTAACAAGGTTAGCAGGATAATAATGCTGCTCTGGTTAGAATAATGCAGATTCTGTTCTGGTGAGCAGGATGCTAAGGCTAACCAGGTTAGCACAACGCTAATTCTGTTCTGGTTACAATATTGCCAAGTCTGTTCTGGTTAGCATGATGCTAATGCTAACCAGGTTAGAATGATGCTAATTCTGTTTTGGTTGGAATAATGCCTATTCTGTTCTGGTTAGCATGATGCTAATGCAACTTTTAATAACTGTTACTAAGATTTTCGCTTTAATAAAACTTGATAATGACGCTCCTGCTGATTTTCAGTGTCCGCTGCAGTTCTACTGTTAACGTTAGCTTGGTATCATGACCTTTGCTGGGAAAGACTGCGGTTCTGCTGTGGTATTGAACGAGGAGGAGCTGAAGCGAGGTTTGCCGACTCACTTCTTCGGATTTATGGTTTACAAATCATGTTTGGTGCTTTTTAGATCTTTTTGGTAGAAACATTTTTTTACTGTCTGGTTTCATTAGTTGATTCTCAAAAGTTTAGCTTTGAGTTTTAATTTAATTAGTTGGTATATTTTAACACCTTGCAACTACTGAACAAACATTTTACTTTAGGCTAATTTAGACTTTTGCTGTTTGAAGGACGTTATAATATTGTGCAACTGTTCTTATTTCAATTTGAATGGACGTTTGGGGACGCCAGCCGCCGCTTCCAACCAGATTACCTCGTTCTTCTCCTTCAGTTTGGTGATCATGACGATGACGGGCGACTCCTCCTGCCATGCCATCTGCCAGAAGTCGTTCACCGTGTTCACCATGGGTCCCTGAGTGGCGATGAAGGCCCTACCGTTGCCGAGGTAACCCTGAGAGAAGAGTAAGCGATGTTTTTCACACAAATATGAAACGCATAACGTTTGGGGAATGTTTTCTTTCTAGCATGCCCAGAGATACAATGTACAGTAGGACAAAGAGTTCAAGTCAGACGGTCTAAACTGTTTCTGCAGAGTTTCCTGACAGGAAGCCGCTCCATTGTGTGAGAGTCTGAGAGTGACATTACGGAATCCAGCGGGAGTTCACTTTCACAACGTTTTCAACGCAAGGAATCCAGAGGAACAAAGAAAAGCTGCGGACATTCCAGGCGACCAACGAGAGTCCGTATGCTTTTCCCCTCTGAAGCGACGAAATTAAAGACAAAAGAGAAGCAGACACAACAACCAAATTTTAAAGAGCATTAAAACGCAGCAGGTCTGGGATTTGAAGCTCAACACAATCAGACTCCATTATTTTTAGGGTCTTAGGTCTCTAGTTTGTTGGGCTTTATGTGACGCAAACATAAAACAAACGACAAGCGACAGAATATTAAAGGGAGTAGTTTTAGTCCAGATAAGAAGTAAATAATGTTCCAGGTGTGATAATTTAACGGTGGTTCTATATAAAAACCTAGGAACTGTTTGTTTCAGCAATTTTCACTGGAAATTTGCTCCAGATTAGAGAAGCATAAAAACTGAATGATGCTCCTTCAGACAACAGATCTTGAAAGTATTTTGGTGGAACGTCTGTTCTCTGAGCTGCAGAGAACGGATGAGTTTCTCCAGGTCTTTCAGGGACATTAGTTCTTTATTACTGGAAACCCCATTTGTCCGTCCACCTCACCCAGGTAACCAGTTTATACTTTAGCTTCCATAAATCTACAGATCTACCATTTCCATCCAACTCATTTGAGTTTATTTTTCTCAGCATCAACTAACAGATTCCACCACAGAACACTGACAAAACAGGATAATTTTAACTGCATCAGTGCAACCAAACAAATTTAACTGAATTTAAAAATCACATTCATATCCTAGCTACAAAGTGGACACCTGGTGATTGAGGGAGTTAGCAACGGTACTGCCTGTAAAAAGCTGAAATCCATGATTCAAACACCCTCTAAAAACAGTTAGAGTGGTATATTTTACAGTGGAAACAGTCTTACCACTATAGCAGAACCTAACAACTACATGTTTATCTGCGCTGGGGGTGCAGCCAGCAGCACGTCTTAGCAGCTTTCTGTCATTTCAGCCACAAAAGCTGCATTTATTCTTAGAATATTTAAGATTTACCTATAAAAAACGTATGCCAATAACTAGGGCCGACAACCACGGATTATTTTTAGAATTGGTTAATCTGTCGATTATTTTCACAATTAATTGGTAATTCGCTTTTTATTATTAATTAATTAATTAATTTATATATATTTATATTTATTTACTTTCCCATATAAGCTATCAAAAACAAATTTTCATAAATAAAAAGGAAACGACGGGAGAATTGTGCCGTTCACTGTAATCTATTTAACATGATTTAAAGTAACAAATGAGCTCAACAGTGTAAAATATTTGTTCATTTTTAGGAATATATTAAAAAATTAGGTCGAATTTCATAAAACGTACTGAGGGTTCAAAATATTAACAAAAATCTCAGCCATTATTATGCCCTACATTTAGATTCATATTTTATTTTATCTTCTTTCTGAATGTTCAGCAGGAGGCTGGAACGGTCTCGTTCCACATGTGTTTGTTTATTGTTGCTTGGGGATTTTTCGTTAGAAAAAACACAAAATGAACAAATAAGTACAGACGAAAAGCAACGAAGCTGCACTCACACCTGCAACCCTAAACATTTATAGTATTTTATTATCAGGTTATTTTACCGCGCTGGTTCTTCTCCCGTTTCAACTCTGACATGTTTTCGTCTCAGATGTTCACTTAAAGAAGACTTTCCTACATTTTCCTACTCCGCCATCTTGCTCAGGGCAAATGTGTTAATGCCGCCTGAGCCATCTGCTAGCAAAACACGGCTAATGATTGGCTGATTTCTTCTACTACTGCTCCACTGGTAGATCACAGCGTTAAGTAGCTCGTTACTGCCACCTATTGATCAAAGAATAAAAGAGATTGTGTTAAAAATAGACGCTTACTGTAAAACGTGATTATAAAGCAACTAATCGATGACTAAATTAGTTGTCAATTATTTTAATAATCAATTTTAATCGATTGGTTGTTTCAGCTCCACCAATATCTTGGGCTACTTATAAACCGTCGCTCTTCATGTTCAACTACCATGTTTTGCTGAAATCCATAAAATCCACTCTGTGTTCCACAAACATGTTCTCAAAAACGAACTCTAAATAGTCAGCGAGCATCTGGAATACAAGCCAGTCAAGGTCAGTTTTTTTTTTTAAATGTTGGAAACATTTCCGCCTCAAGTAACCGAACAGTTTGCTTCCGAGTTTTCCATCTTTGCAGCAATCGCTCCCATCTGATAACCCAGTTGATTGAGAGCAACAGAACGGCTCTGCACATCAAGAAATGGAAACCAGGGTTTATCTATTAAGATGAAAACTCGCGGGTCAAGACTTTCTGGTTGACGCAGCTAAAAATGAGAACAAACAAAAGTGGAGAACATTCTATGGTAGCTAAACTGTGTTGGAGGACAGCTGTTACCCACACGGACGTAGTTAGCATTGATGTAGGAGCTCAGTAGGTCGTTGCAGCTCTTTGACTTCAGGATCACTCTGGAATGAGGATCTGAGACGAGAAGAGACGAAAAAAAGAGAGAATGATGAAGTTCAACATTTGTTTTTAAGTTAAAACTCACTTAAATGTCGTTCTACAATTTATTTTGCTTTGTTTGGGGACATTTTCAGCACCTCCATTATATGTCGGGTAGATTTTCTCCTACCCAATAGATGGAATTAGCTTATTTTTATTTTTTTAGCAAAATCCCCATAACAATTGGAT
This sequence comes from Orestias chungarensis, assembly GCA_032876305.1. Classification (NCBI taxonomy): domain Eukaryota; kingdom Metazoa; phylum Chordata; class Actinopteri; order Cyprinodontiformes; family Cyprinodontidae; genus Orestias; species Orestias chungarensis. The sequence goes on along the minus strand of JAVLVB010000677.1, from coordinate 237,788 downwards.
AGAAACATGGTTATCCTCTGATTAAAGGCTCCTTTTGTTCTGCAGTAACACAGACTGCTTAAGCAGGTCCACCTGCTCACACACTTTATCCGAAGTAAATTTTCAATGAACTTGAATAACCTAAGATTAAGAAACTTTAAACCCTGAGTTCCTGACCCCAATAAAGTGCTTGGGATCGATTAGCAGGGATTACTCAGGTTTCAACAGATCCGTCAGTAATTAATGAGCACCAAACGTATCCGTCGACCTTTTAGGACTCTGTTCCAGATTTCAAACGCCTCCCAGTTTAGACCGACCACAGCCCGGCGCAGCACAATGAAGAAAGAAAACAGAAACTGGACCACAGGAAGGCGTTTGATCGACAGCAGCTTTAGGTGATTGGCAGGAAGGAACCGTCTGGATCATCTGTTTTGGATGAGCTCCGCCCCATCGCCGTTCTTCCAAAAACATGTTCCAGAAATTGCTCGTTACGCAACGTTTTAATCAGCGGGAGCACCTGACGGTGAGAACGACCTGTGCTCAGAGTCCGGCGTGTTGGTGGAGGAAGCGGGAGGAGGGAAATATTCCCCCGTTCCTTGGGAATGTTGACCTTTGACGCTCCGACATAATAAAAGCCGCTTCAGGAGGAAATGAGGGGATGACGGCTGTTTTGGAAGTGTTGCTGCTTCTTAGCAACCCGGAGAACTTACTGGGCAGGATGGTCTTGTATCTGTTCTTGGTGCCGTGGTTTGGGATATCGAGCTCCTTGGGATCGATAAAATTCATCGGGATTTCCTGAGGGTGGAGAAAAGACGAGCATTAGTGATAAAACACAAGTTATCCCACCCTGGAACGATCCTTGTTGTTCTAACAAGATGATCTGATTAACTCTGTGTTCCAAATAAAGTAGCACAAACTGAAAATCACAATACGTAAGCCTTTGTTTAGCCAGATAAGATCAAGATCTGTTTAAAAATTAAAAAGGGGGGACAAGACAAACTATCAGGACACCAATGACAAAAATTAGCATCAAAAATAAAGAAGATATGAGCAGTTTCATAAGTGAGTGCTGGAGTTTTTTGTAAAAGTAAAATAAACTAGATTATACGCTAGTAAAACACATGGATGGATATAGTAGTTTCATGTATCACACAGATATGTTACAGAATGACGCAAATCGGCCAATGCCGATATAGATATACTGTGCTTCCCTAGTAAGGTTGGAGCCTCGAGGAACTCCATGTTAGTGCTGACAAAAACATCAACATCATAGAACGGAGCAGGGCCTGCATAATCCAATCGGAAAAACTGTGTCACATCCATATATGGTACTAAATCAAATGTGTATACAGATGTATGCAGTTAAAACAGTGATTTTGCATTTTAATCGGACTTTCATGTCACTGATGTGAGACGTGCATCATAATTCTGCGGCAAAAAAAACAAAACAGACGTCATAAATGGACGTAAGTAGTAGCTGAAGCGAGCAGTGCCAAAATTAGCTGTTACGTGACATCATTTAATCAAAAATGTTAAGAAACCATTTTAAAAAACGCTAAAATTTTGTGTTTTTTAACTTAGGTAGCAGTAAAGCTGTAAAAAAGTTACTTGCTAGATTTTTTGTTGGGTAAAATCTTTAATCGGTGCTTCCATTGATAAAAAGCTGATAAAATATGGAGCTTATATCTGGATCTAGACGAGTCTAGAAGGAAATAAATTTACAGAAGGACTTTTTGAAAGGATTTACGAACTTTGTAAAACAAAATCAATTAAAGCCCTTATTTATATGGATACCATTTATTTTATACATTACTGAAAATATATAAATGTTTTACTGTTATTAAACCGTCTAAATGGACTTACGGCAAACTCGGCATGCAGCTTGTGCGTGTTGTTGACAACGTCGCGAAGCTGCTGCCGCGTCAGCGGTCGCCCGGCCGACAGCAGGTACTCCCTGGCCACCGCCTCTCTGGGCGTCACCACGGCGACATTCAGTGGCTCCACCGACCCGAGCGACGTCATGTCGAGGACGAGCGACACGTTGGAGCCTCGTCTGCTCCGAAGGACGGGACAGGAAACACAGATTTCTGTCAGCTCTCTGCTCCTTTCTGAGTTTTATTAAATACATTAAGTATAGAAGAATCTCTCAACATGGATCAAAAGTACATAAATATAAAGATGCATTGTGCTGAAACTGGATCAGAAGGGTTGATTCTGTCCAGTGGTGGCGTCTAAAAATCAGACTGAGGCCTCATAAATACAGTCGGTATTTCGTCTGTAAGAACCAATAAAACCTCAGACATGACGGAGATTATGGAAACTAATGTCGGATGAATCCAAAGGGTTGAGGTTTTGCTTTTCGATATTGAAGATGAGAGAACTGAATCAACAGAACTGAGAAAGATGGCGGTTACTTTTAGTTAAATCCTTCCACACTATTGAGCTTTAAGCAACTCTGCAGACACGGATTTCAAGTGTCGACTGCATTTAAGGCGAGAAGAGAGAAACTTCCAACTATTTAAATATGGAGAGAAATAAATAAATATGCAGGAAACCTGGAGGAAGTTGTCTTGACTTCCTGTTTGAAGCAGCCGATCGGACGTTCTGGTCTCTACAGAAGCAGCTCTAATTATTTTATGTCGCTGTAATGGTTCACTTTAATGTTCACTTTAAAATGTCCCTTTAAAATGTCAATTAATATGTCACTTGCACTCCGAATTTTGATTGCTGCTATGTCCGAAGTACTATATTGTAGATTCTGGATCAATATTGTATATTCTGTATATTCTGTGGAGTCAAATCACATTTCTCGTATAGTTCTTTATAATTTATAATGTATTATATA